>JAJJMA010144806.1:2358-21168 GCA_023529015.1 Papaver nudicaule
CGTGTTTGGTTCATATCACTAATAGCCCTTGTGATCATGTATTCCGCTGCTAGGGGTGCCAATTTCCCCAACAATTTCTTAGGTTAGTGGAGAATTGAATGAGATGTTAAACCCACGGCTGATTTTAATCACAACTCATTGATCATGTTCATGAGTTCTATTTGATGGTATAAAGATAAAGATAAGAAAACCGAAATTCGAGTGAGTTTCTGTTGTATATCTTGTTATCACTAAGCAAATAATTCTGGCAAGAAAGTTACTATAAGTACAGAATTGTTCTTACTACTAGTTTCTAAGTTTCACGATTTGTATTACTAGTTAGTCTAAGCAACAATTGAACAAACAGATTGTGAGCGAATTAAACTGTAACCTACCAATTCACTATGAACCCAATTCAAGAATTAGTTGGACAGAGTAAAGCATAAAGAAATTGAACTAAAATCAATAAGTAGGTTTAAGCAATACCCAATATGTTATCTGCACACCAACTCCTCTATGTATATTATAAGGATCAGAAATTTAAACACCCAAAAAATAAAATTAAGAGCAGGAAGAAATAGGGGAAATAGAAATCAAACTCTTTTTGCCGAGGCGAGGATCGCTCTTTCCTTGAAACGCAATTCACCCTGTATACTATGCTGGAACAGTTCCCGGTGATGGTTTTCCAGGATACAGCGACACCTCTTCATAATAATGCATCACTCGAATACTTCAAGGTTCGTTTTGAGGATTTCCAAGATACCGCAGACCCACCCATAGTAAATACATAGCCACTTGTAGACTTAGTATCATCATTATCTGAGATCCAATTTGCATCTACGTACCCTTCCCGAACCGCTGGATAGTTTGTATAGTGCAAACCATAGTCTTTCGTTTTCCTTAGATATCTCGGAACTCTTACCAAGGCTTTCCAGTGAGTATTATTAGGATTACTTGTAAATCTACTTAATTTACTCACAGCACATGTTATGTCTGGTCTAGTACAATTCGTTAGATACATCAAACTCCCAACAATCCGAGAGTATTCTAATTGACCCACGGATTCACTTTTATTCTTTACAAAATGAATACTTGAATCTATAGGTGTACTAGAAATTCTTTTGTCATTCTTATTGAATTTATCCACAATTTTCTCAACATAATGTTCTTGAGATAATTTTATTCCATTCGATGATCTAGTGATTTTAATCCCAAGAATGACGTCTGTTTTGCCCAAATCTTTCATGTCGAAATTCTTAGACAACATTTTCTTTGTAGATTTTATAGCTTCTAGGTCATTATCCAATATAAGCATATCATCTACATACAAACATAAGATCATACAACCTTTAGTTGTGATTTTTGTATAGACACATTTGTCACACTCACTGGTCTTAAATCCATTTGATAGCATAGTTTTATCAAATTTTTCATGCCATTGCTTAGGTGTTTGTTTTATCCCATAAAGAGACCTAACCAATTTGCACACTTTCTTTTCTTTACCGGGTACTACAAACCCTTCCGGTTGTTCCATATATATTTCTTCCTCTAATTATCCGTCCAAGAATGCAGTCTTTACATCCATTTGATGGATTTCCAAGTTATATAATGCTGATATTGCTATGAGCATTCGTATAGACGTTATTCTTGTAACAGAAGAATAGGTATCGAAATAGTCTAACCCTTCTTTTTGTTTAAAGCCTTTAACCACTAGTCTGGCTTTATACTTTTCTATAGTTCCATCAATTTTCAATTTTCAATTTTCGTTTGAAAATTGAAACTATATTGCAAGAGAAAATCTGGCTTTATACGCAAGATGAATTACAAACTCTCAGATTTTTGAAACTATATTTCATGAGAAAATTTTAGTGGTTGACACAAAGAACAGTATGGGTTTTTATATAGGTTGTTTGCGACCCTTGGTTTAAGACTAGGCTTCTTTTCATATGTGCATGTTTGAAGTAGTGCCCCTTCACAACTGTTCATATGAAACAGAAGGATGCAATGACTTTAACAATGAGAAATGACCCTTGGCCATAGGACAGAAACTGTCGAGTAACTGCCAGTTGTTGGAACCATGAATTGGCATTTCAATTCAGCCAGTTTTGTTCCCAAAGCCCATTGTTACACCTTAGTCCATTAAACCTTCAATTTCCATTCATATTACTAACAGTTTCATTTTCTAAAGCCCCCATCTTTCTATTTTCATGATTCTGATTTAAAAAAAAAAAAAAATCGAATGAGACTTGAAATTATTCTTGCATAGAAGGTATTTGGTGGAATGTCTAGAAGATAAATTTTGTAATTAATTCTTGCATAGAAGGTATTTGGTGGAATGTCTAGAAGTTATCGGGTGCTCCTGAATTTATTAAAAGAGCATTCATCATTTTTTTTAATGTACGGTTCTTGCGTTCAGCAATGTTGTTTGATTGAGGCGAATGAGGAGGCGTTGTTTGATGAATGATACCATTTTTAGCACAAATCTCATCCAAAGTAGACTTATACTCGGTGCCTCTATCACTTTTAAGAATTTTAATCTTCTTGTTCAATTGATTTTCAACTTCATTCTTAAAAAGTTGAAACTTTTCTACAGCTTCATCTTTACTTCTTAATAAGTAAACATGACAGTACCTAGTACTATCATCAATGAATGTGATAAAATACTTCTTACCACCTCTAGATTAAACCATTTTCAAGTCACACAAATCTGTGTGAATTAAGTCTAATGGTTCTGTTTCCCTATCAATACTATGAAACGGGGGTTTTCTAAATTTAGCCTCAACACAAACTTCACACTTTTGTGTTGTGTCTATTTCAAGTTTAGGCAAGTGTTCCATATTCATCAACTTCCTTAAAGAATTACAATGAACATGGCCTAACCTTTCATGCCAAACGGAGCACGAATCAACAATGTAAGCAGATGGGAAAACTTCATTCTTAGTAGACATAACAGTCACCACATTTGCCTTAAACATACCCTCTGTCAAGTCTCCCTTTCCCACATACATTTTTTTCTTTGATAATACACAAATATTTGCTTCAAATACTTATTTGAAGCCATGTTTCATAAGAAGACCGCCAGAAATCAAGTTTCTACGGATGTCGGGAATATGTAACACTTCCGTCAAAGTTAATTTCTTACCCGATGTAAACTCGAGAAATATATCACCCTTTCCTTGAACCATTGAGGTTGCAGCATTACACATGTATACATGTTCTCCACTCTCACTTGTTTCGTAAGTAGAGAACATAGAACGATCAGAACATACATGTCGAGTCACTCTGGTATCAACCCACCATTCATGTGGGTTGTTCACAATATTACTTTCCGACACAACAGAAATGCTAGGTGGTATACTAGAGTAATCACAACTCAAAGTCACATCCTTAGACCCATAAGGAAAATTGGTTGCCCTGATAATTGTTGTGACAATACACATAAATTTATGGCAGCAAAATTAATACAATAAAAAAAATTAAAACACCACTACAAATGCTAACAAGATAACAATGAAATTGCGTTTCAAGATTGTTGTATATCTTGTTATCACTAAGCAAATAATTCTGGCAAGAAAGTTACTATAAGTACAGAATTGTTCTTACTACTAGTTTCTGAGTTTCACGATTTGTATTACTAGTTAGTCTAAGCAACAACAGAACAAACAGATTGTGAGCGAATTCAATCTACCAATTCATTATGAACCCAATTCAAGAATTAGTTGGACAGAGTAAAGCATAAAGAAATTGAACTAAAACCAATAAGTAGGTTCAAGCAATACCTAATATGTTATCTGCACACCAACTCCTCTATGTATATTCTAAGGATCAGAAATTTAAACACACAAAATATAAAATTAAGAGAAGGAAGAAATAGGGGAAACAGAAATCAAACTCTTTTTGCCGAGGCGAGGATCGCTCTTTCCTTGAAACGCAAGTCGCCCTGTATACTATGCTGGAACAATTATCGGTGATGGTTTCCAGGATACAACGACACCTCTTCACAATAACGCAACACTCGAATACTTGAAGAGAGGCAAACGCAAGATGAATTACAAACTCTTAGATTTTTGAAACTATGTTTCATGAGAAAATTTCAGTGGTTGACACAAAGAACGGTTTTTATATAGGTTGTTTGTGACCCTCGGTTTAAGACTAGGCTTCTTTTCATATGTGCCTGTTTGAAGTGGCGCCCCTTCACAACTGGTCATATGAAACAGAAGGATACAATGACTTTAACAATGAGAAATGACCCTTGGCCATAGGACAAAAACTGTCGAGTAACTGTCAGTTGTTGGAACCGTGAATTGGCATTTCAATTCAGTCAGTTTTGTTCGAAAGCCCATTGTTACACCTTAGTCCATTAGACCTTCAATTTCCATTCATATTACTAACAGTTTCATCTTCTAAAGCCCCCATCTTTCTATTTTCATGATTTCTGATTTTTTTAGGGGGATTTTGTAAAAACCCCTTAATTAAAATAACTATTTTGCATTACCCCCTTTTTAAATTTGCAATAGGTGAAACCCCCAATAGTTAACTATTCCGTTCATTTTTCGGTTAGCTGACTCAGTTGTACTGTACACATGGCATAAATAAAAGTTATTTTGGCCAATTATCTAAAATACCCTCGTCTTCATCGTTCAGTTACGCCCAAAGCCCAATAGAAATCACCAGATCTAAACTAGCTCGTGAATATAAACTTGTAGTCGATCCATTATCGTCATCAACATCTCCATCAACACCTCAACGTCCTCTAACGTGCAAGAGCAAATAAGGTATAAAGTAAGTGAAAGATCCAACGATTGAGAGGGATGTTGAATGATTCAAAGAAAAGGGTAGGGCACACCAGTGATAGAGAATTGGATGAACTTCATTCTCTAATAAAAGTAATCATCGACAAGATGCCGTGACCACCAACACCACAGATATAAATACCAAATATCTGGTAAGAACCCTTCATGTATGATATACAAAATTTCTTAGATTAAATAAAGAGTAAAGGAAGGATCGTGTCCAGATTAGTTAGTTTTGTACTCGAAACAGTGAGCTTACTCTTAATTCTTAACGTTTGGGACTTTGGATTCGTTATTTGGGTGTGAATGTAATCTATTCAATAAAATTTTGTTAAATCTTTCGAATTGCAATCTTTACATCTTAGGTTGTTGTGTCTTGATTTTCAGTTATTTGTGTAATGCGTAGATTAATTTTTTCAATTTATGCGTGAATAGCACTAAGAAGATTGAGGGATTTGAGGAACTGAAAATGAAAAAATTCGTGAAGATTACAGATCGAAGAAGAAGACTGTGAGGGTATTTCGGGTATTGTATTTGCCACCTGTTTGTTTGTGTCCACCTGTACTGATCTACTGAGTCAGCTAAGTGGAAATGGATGGAATAGTTAACTATAGGGGGTTTCTCCTATTTCAAATTTAAAAAGGGGGTAATGCAAAATAGCTATTTTAATTGAGGGGGTTTCACAAAATCCCCCTTTTTTTATAAAAAAAAGAAGAAGAAAAGAATCGAATGAGACTTGAAATTATTCTTGCATAGAAGGTATTTGGTGGAATGTCTAGAAGATAAATTTTGTAATTAATTCGAAAACAAGAGATGAGTTAGCATCTTATGATCTTTGTACCAATTAGTGACCTCATGTCCAGGCCTTATTATTAGAGACTCAGAATTCTTGAACATGCACAAAATTAGCTTGAAATTCGGTACAGTGGAAGAAAAAAATGATAATGTCCATAAAGGCCAATAACTATCAGTTATAACAACCGTGAAATGTAATCAAAGAAGGAACGCAAGCTTCCCAAAGTGTACACGATGAAGCACAAAACTCCAAACATGGGTTAATCATATTGCAGTGAAGTAGGTTCGTGGTCCAATTTCATAATGCTTATTGCAATTGACGAATAAGTTTGTAAGGTGGTAGTGTTTATGTTGTATATACATAGCCTCTAGATATTCTCATTCTCACGTTCAAATATGTATGTGCCTACAACACTTTCTGGCCATGCGTGTGCTTGCACATAGCTATTTTTGGTCATGTAAGGGCATGCCATCGAAATCAGATCAACTTACATAGTATAACATTACTATAACTAGTGTTTGCGAAATTATTTCAGTTTTGCAACAAATGCATAGTATATTATTATAGTTTTGTCCCTGCTGCGATTTCAATACCCATTGGCAGGGAAATCTCTTGCTGTGATTCACTTCACCATACCCAACCGTATAGTATACAACAGACTTGGGGTTTCGGTTGCATGAATAGGAGAGAACATTTTATTTGTGTCTTTAAGATATTATCAAGGGAACTATGTTTTATTGGTTTTATAACGAAACGGCAAGCGCATCGCGCATGCATGTAGACTAGTTTTATTGAAACTAAGCAGTCATATTCTTCGGGTAGTCAATGGTTATGAAATGCCGAATGAAATCATATCACATGATCTAGAGTATACCACCAGCGGTTTAATGTATATGGTGCGGTATAATCTTTAACGTTCATCATGTCTTCCATCAAACGGTCGGGAATTCATTTATTACATATATTAATATAAAACCCAATTCAGCTCATACCTTCTCATTCATCTCGTTTGATTCAATATATTTTCACACTAAATTTTCTAGAATATGGTTGGTCTATGACATAATCTACAATTTCATGGTGCTAAGTTCGTTGAAGAAGAATATTGTGTACTTAGTCGCAACTACGCGTTGCGATGTCTTAATGTAATTGATGGTGCACATATACCTATTTATTTTTTTTGGCAGAGTATGTTTAGAAAGTTCAAAAAAGATAATGGAAACATGAGAGTTCGTGATGCAAGCAGGTTGGTTAATCGTTTACTAACGATGTGGTTCTTTTGGGGGATTTAATTATGTGAATCAATTGAGTAAGAATGATTGGTGAAATCAATTACTATATGTGAGGGAGATCGTTATTGGAATGGCAAGCAATGTATGACAATATTTTTGTTTCATAAGTTGTTTTCATCCTTACAGTAACTTCCAGATATAATCCATTTTTGTTTGATGCTCCTCCACCACATGCAACTTAATGAAGATTGTAAATGAAATTGTTCTAATTATATGCAATTTTGCTTTCGAATGTAATAATTTGTTAGATATTAAGTGCAAGTTCTAATTTAAGTTTAATAATGTAAAATCAATTTGGATTTGAAGTTTAATACTAAATAATTTTCATTAACTAATATAAAATTACAAGAAAGGAAACAATAATTGAAAATAAATATATATCTAGTTTTGTTATTATTGCCGGTTTGCACGTATAAATCATTGGAATCCTCTAGGTGTGCCATGTATAAGAACTGGGTAAAAAGAGTTTGGTTCGATCTTCTTCAATGAAAAAGCTATAAATACCAGGAGTAAAGTTTTGAGTTGCTTCAAAGAACCAGGAGTGAGGTTTTGAGCTTATTCAAAAGTGTTGTAGTTTTAGAGTGGTTGTTGAGTATCTTGCCCGATGTTATGGGTGGAGTATTTACTTTTACGACCATCTATACCGCTTTCACCACTTCTTCTACTCCCCCAGTATGACTGGTAGATTATGGAGTATTCGTATCATGCATCATGTTCTCCGCCCTCACTCGACGAATCTTCTTCAAATGTAACCTTTGAATTTTCTGGATTGGATGGTATTATTTGTTCATCCTTTCTCGAAATTGGTCTGGTGTACCTTGTACCACCAATACGAATTTCTGCCTTGAGAATTAATTGGAACCATAATAATTTTCCTTTGCGCATCAACATTCTGCTCCTCCCAAGCATATGGTTGCATACCCGAGGATGACAATGATGAAGTTGTGTGAGTGAGAAAAATGTTTACATCGAGGATTGTTGGTGGAGGTTAGAAAGGTAGATAACTTGTAAAAAAGAGGGGATACCAAGTACACCACCAACTTTTGAATTCGTGAACCTAGCTAGTTGATTAGCTTACTTGAACGATATCACAAATCAATATTCAAGTAATAACCTGAGTCAAGTTCTTTGTTCAAGAACCGAAATCCAACAAGAACAAGTTCTTGCAATTCTCAAAGAGATGGACTCACTCAAAGGTTTTAACCAACAAACATATTTTGCAATACTTTAATTATACTGATAATATAACGCAGAAGATAAGAGTAATGAAAGACACCAAAAGTTTTGTTAATGAGGAAACTGCAATCCAGCAGAAAAACCCTGGACCTAGTCCAGATTGAACACACACAGTATTAAACAAATACAGACGATAACCTAACTTCATACTGGAATGTAACTGAGATTGAATTAAACCCTCCAGCCAATTCAGCTACCATTATGCTCATACTTCTCTTGGCTCCCGCAAGAACCTACACACTTGATTTCTTTAGCTAAAGTTCTTGTATAGCTAAGAGTTGTTCCACGGTCCTTCGTGAAGATTAGCACTACCTTGCCTCTAACAGGACGCCTGGTTGAACTCGATTCGTTATTCAACGAAGAATACGAAAGATGATTTCCTTTAGATTAAATCAAGGTTAATAGAAATTGATATATCATCTAGGATTATTGATCTAGCCAAGCTGATTTTACCTCTTAACGAATTTAATACAGGACCTAGTTGGTGATTGCGCTATGGAACTTCTAGGACTTATAACACAGTGCAGTCGTACGAAGTTTCTATCAAATCTTGGTCTTTATTGATTGATTATTTAATAATACAATCGACCCAAGATACAAGATCAAGATTATTAAATTCGACATGTGCTTCACGATCGTCAAGTGAAGTCTTTTTAATAATCGTAACCTAAGAAAATAGGCTTCGAGTTGACGACCAAATTTTATGCAAGGATACACAATAATGTATAGAGGATACGACTTGTATCTTTTTAGAAGGTCGTCTATTTATATTGATAGTTAAGGGAGGCTCTGCTTACAAGTTAAGCAACCTTATGCAAGGCTCAAGTAAGTTCTTGAACAATAGATGTCCATAAACATTCAAGAAGTCCAACCCAATCTTCTTGAACCGCCTTTATTCAAAGTGACCTTAGGTAGTGAGAAGACTCGCCTTGATCTATGAGAAGGATGTGCCAAAAGCCTAACAAGTAAACCATGCACTAGGTTTGTGTAGGGTTACGTGAACATGAAAGATTGATAGTGGACAGGAGTTTCGAAGGCCTGGTATGAACGCGTTCATGAACATGTACATAAGGCAAACTTCCAAAAAGAAGTTTTTAAATTCGGCTACTTATGAATGCGTTCATGAACATGTTCATAACATGGTATATTAGAGTTCAAGAAAACTGATTTTAAATTCGGCTACTTATGAACTCGTTCATGAACGTGTTCATAACATGGCATATTAGAGTCCAGGAAAACTGATTTTAAATTCAGCTACTTATGAACGTGTTCATAACATGGCATATTAGAGTCCAAGAAAACTGAACCTAATAACGTTAACGCGTTCATAAACGCGTGCGTTGTAGCCATGGTAAAGTTCAGGAATTTTTCACACAACATATGAACACAAACGTTATTGGGTACTAATCCAAAAACCAATCCATCTCACTATAGTTCTAAAACATTGGATCACTATGGATAAACCATTGTGCCAAGAGAACTAATCCTCCATACCTTCTAGGATCAATATATATACAACATCATCGACTGTTAAATTTACATAATTGATTGATACGAAATCAAGGAGAATCTTTATAACCTTTTGATGAGAGGACGGTAAATATCAAGTGTCTAAGCTTCGGTCTTTAGTCTTCAAATTGTCTTCGTGTCAATACCTAGTCTATCCTAGTCCGAGAATGATACTATAGACTAAATCGAGGATTGTGTTTTGGCAACTAAACTTGACAATTGGCTTGACATACCAACGCCAGTGGGTTCAACCAAGCAATGCTCTAACAACCGGTTCCGGATGGAAACCTACCTACTGCAGGCATATCCATCATTCATTTTAGAACTCTTCAATGTTCAAATACGACATTTTAACAATGTTATTTCTTGTTTCACACGCTCGTTGAATTTTGTTCACATAACATGTGTGTTCACCATCATATGTTTATTAAGGCTTCTAATTTTCTGTTTCGTACTTCTTCATGAGTGTAAAATATTATCGCTACATTCAAAACCAGGTTCACCAGTTCGGAAGTAAGTATACCACCAATGCATGAAGAATGAAAAAAAAAACATTGACATCTTAGTATATTAGAGAGTTTAAAATAAATGATGGAAATGACTTGATAATTAATTTGGTTTTTACCTCCAAGATTCCCAAAAACCGTTGAAGCTTGATTTGCTAATAGAGGCTTGAGCGAGTGCTATGTACATTTCAGCTGAAATTGCAATTGATTTGTCGGTCAAATCTTCCTAAGTTTACCACCGAGCTTTGTCGGTCAAATCTTTCTCAAACCAACGCTTTGAGAAAACATAAGTTTACCACCGAGCTCGCGTTTGGGAAAAGACATCCTCCTAAAAAAATAACACAAACGCTCTTTCAAGCTCAGCATGCTCAGGATTTTTTGGGTAACCCTGTTTAATATTGGTCATAGTTAATTAAAATTTCTTCAACCCAGACACATGTAGTCCTCCGGAATTTGATATTTTGTGCAGCTTAGGTGATATTTAAGAAACAATTGAAGTCGTTCTTGCTATTATTTTGTGTGTCCCACTTGATTTGGTCGAAAGGAACCTAATCTTCATCGAATTTCTATTCCCATCAACATGTAAAAATATTTGAAATAAAATGTATTTCTAGTCTTCCACCAACGTTTTAATATTACATAAACAATTCGACTCCTACGGTAGGCATAAAAATGTCACTAAGGATATTCACGAAATCAGTTTTCAACATCACTGGGAAAGAATTGGTAAACCTTTTTTTAATTCATACTACCCCTCTTGAAGATTGGTGTAACTCGAACATGTTATGAGATATATACCCATCAAGTACACTAGGGCCAGTGGTTCTAATATATGTGAACTTGCCGTGTTCATCCTGAATCCAGACCATTCCGCTCAGGTTTGATGATAATTCCCCTTTTCTATTTATTTTGCTTGCTACACTTCTCATCAAGTATGGTGGATTAGGGGTGTATACCATGGAGGATACTATGCAGTATTGATATTTGGCATCTTGCTTTCAGACCAAAGCTCACCAGGAGAACATTTTGAGGCAGTCTGGTGTGTCTGGTTTGAGTCCCAATTTTGATCGTGCAATTACCATACACAAACAGGTATGTGATATTGAGAATTCTTCATTATGCATTGATGGCATTGCCCCCCATTTTATGAGCTCTTTGGCAATCAAATACTTCGATGCAGTGAAGAAAGACTTACCTAATCGGTTTTTTATGACGGAGTGTGATTCAGCCCTTTGGCAGAGTAACAGGATCAAGCATGCACAAGATTATTTGTTGGCCATTCTGATTGTTGGGCTTAATCAAAAACTTGGGTCTCGTCATTTTAGGGCGATCTTGCGTTATAGGCTTCGAATCCCTCATTTCGAAGAAGGGGACACTTGCTCTAGTTGTGGCAGGGAGATGGATATTTTTGGGGATCATGCCTTGCATTGTTCGCATGAAGTTGGTCTCAAGTACATGCACGATCTGATTCGTGATACATTTGCGGATATTTGTTATTGTGTGGGTGTCCCAACCAGGAAGGAGGTGTGAAAAGACGGGCGTACAGAGTACACCACCAATCTTTTATTTTAGTCCACCTATAAGTCAGACCTTGACCGGTTCCTGTAATCAAGAACTCAAGAACAAGATCTCCTTCAGATCTGATTGATTCACACGAGGGAGTCAATACAAGAATCCGAAAGACTATGTCAACCAACCGATACTTTAATTATAAATGATAGCTCAAATATAATGCGGAAGTAAAGTAAAGTACACACAAGATTTTGTTAACGAGGAAACTACAAACTCGTAGAAAAACCCCGGGACCTAGTCCAGTTTTGAATACTCTTAAGAATTAAACCGCCAACACGCCTACTCTCAGACTTCGGACTAGCTGGTGGAGACAATATGACCCTAATACGACTATTAGTCACAAAGATTTCCCCTCAGTATTCCTACGCCTCCAACCACAGCAAGGTGGTCATGCACATGTACTCCCCTACGCAATCAGACGTCATTTATTGTCTTACGCAAGAGTTGCCTCACAGCCCGTCGCGAGGACTATCGCTACTCGACCTCCAATCGGACGATTACAACCTTATGGACAACAACCAAATAGCGGCAGGTCAAATCGCTAGATGATATCCTTGGTAACTAACAGATATTTCACCGAAGTCGTTTCACACCAAGAGCGAGGATATTGAGTTTACTTAGGCAATAAACACCTCGAGATATCGATCAAGGTTTCAAAACCTAAACTCCCGAAAGAGCAACCTTGTCGTCCCTGTTGGAATCAAGCAGATAGCTGTAGAAAGTACGATATGATATGACCGTGAAGAACGATGTACCTGCAGAGAACAAATCCAATAACAACGATCTTGATTCCACTCAATATCTATAGTTTAGGCACACAAACCGAAAGCGACTTGCTTACAAATCCAGGTTAATAGATAAAGAGTATGTTCTAATCACAACGATCTTGAGTGGCCTTATAGCAGAAGAGAAGGACCATAGAATAAACAAGATCGCAAGGTTGATAGACGTGATAGAACATAACACAAGTACAATACAAAGATGACTAGTAAACATAAACTAGTTTCCCGTAAGAGGTACTTATAGGCTTATCGATCCCTAGAGAAGACCTTCACGCAATTCTAGACCAAGAGCAAAAGCTCAAAGGTAACTGAAAAGAAAAGCGACAAACACAAGCTTACAATTCCGAAGAAGAGCTTGTCCAGAGGGATAAAGCTTTAAGAAGAGATACCACTCCTATTTATATTGACTAAGGCTTAGCTTTGAAATGAGGCAAACTTAATTTCGGAAATTCCACAAAGCACATTTACATATTAATTCTGAAATTCCCCATTTAGTCTCGTAGCATTTAATGAAAACTAATACTCTAGCATTTTACATTTAAGAAAAATATATTCCATAAAGAAAATATATTTTCGAAAGATGTTTAGCCATGAACAATCAAAGCAAATAATATCTTAAGGTATATTTGGATATTTCTTTTAATTCAAAATATAGCGCTTACCAAATATGCTCCCTGGGAAAGAGCTCAATTCGAAAACGTGTCCTTAGTTTCGAAAATCTCCTTAGATATTATTACTTCCAAATGTCGTCACCATCTTTAATAATGGCGACATTACTTCCTTGGTATTGATGGGCTAACCAGACGAACCTAGGTGGAAGTGGGATCTAGTCCAACGTGGTTCAACGTTTTGTATAAACGTATCATAACAGACGTGGACAAGCCTTGTGTGTTAAGCTTAAGTGAACACGTAGGTTCAGACATTCCGAATCACGCAAATAGATATACCATTGGAAGTACGGTGCGAGATTCCACGAGTAACTAGCAAAATGTTAAATCTCCTGAATTCTTGATTCCAATATAGATGTCACGTTAATGATATCCAAGAATTCAAATCAAAACATCAAATGAATAATCAAATGAATATTTGAACGAGTAGTAAATCATACGAAGATTTTAATCACGTACAATATTGATCATAAATCATGTGTCTACTAACTAGAGCGACTAACCATATTTCTGATGATCACTCAATCTCACTTAGTTGTACATTGAAGATGAACAAATTCAAACTTTAAACCGAGAATATCAAACTCATTAATTCGTTGAAGCACAAATCAAAAAGGTAGAGTTTGAACTTCGAAGTTACGCATTCTGAGTCAACCATATTATGGTTTCGAAACGTACATCTGTTTTGGCAGAAACCAAATTAAGGTTTCAGAACCTAAAGTTCATTATATGACCAGAACCATATTAAGGTTCCCAAATCAAGTTTCCATATAACGAAACCTAAAGCTTGGTTTCGAAATCTAGATTATGTTTAACAAAACCTTGGCTAAGGTTTCGAAACAGGAAACACATATTAAATTCTCCACAAATGTTTGGTGTCGTACTTGAGAGTCCATGTGGTCGAGAACCGTTTCAGCATCACACCTTTTTAGCCTCGACGCACAGGAATATATTTCCCGGTTCACATAAACCTTTAGGAAACCCCAGGGTCTTTTCGACCTTTTAGAACTCACATGGTCAAGACACATTGGCCTCGATTCTCATGTCACTGTAATCCAACAAACATAGTTACGAATCTGTGTTATCTCATTGGTCACAATATTTAAGTTTCAGACCAATAGCCTGTGAATACGAAAACCACTTTACGGTTTCGAAATCAACGTTTAGTTTTACCAAAACCTACATTGAGGTTTCGAACATTGAAAATTCATAAGTTGAGATACACAAATATGGTTTCGGAATCCATAAGTGAGATATGGCATACAAGATGTTCATACACAGAATCAAATGAATGATTCAGAACTTCAGTTTTCAGAGCCAAACCATGACGTCGTATTCGAATCTCAGAACAACAGTATTTCGAGTCTACACAACATATGTGTGAGTCACGATCTCTCTTACATTGGCTCATACAAGTATATGAAATCAATCCGACAGAGCCAGACTAGGTAAGAAGAGACACAATACTGTGATGGATCAAATCTCGTAGTACTACCGAGATAACATCACATTGTTATATCCAACTCGAAAAGGTTTTAGGAAAAACCTTTATATTAACTTAGAGACGGAGTAGAAAAGAAAGCTCTATGCAATATGGAACGTCATAACTGCAACACAAATACCGCAAGCAGTAAAGTGGAGTTATCATAACGTAAAGCTCAGCTGAGAGTTATGTTTATGTCTTTTGTAGCACAGGTGTAAAAGAATGGAATCGCGTTATTTAGATTTACTAACTTGTTGAATGATGAAGCCGGATATCTTCGTTTGATCTTCAGTCTTTCTTCAACTCTTCAACTAGTGATTCTAAATCCTACCAAAATCTTCCACAACCTAAAGCTAACTCTCTCATGACTTCACCTAATTGTGTGTTGTTTTGCGGTCGAGTTTTGATCACTAAAGTTGACAACTAAGCTTGACATACCAACACTTAGTGAGTTTAACCGAGCCATGCTCTAACAAGGTGGATTTGGGATTCCTCTCGGACACCGGCCTGGCTTTGACCTGCGGATATCTTGGTGTACAACTGGGATAATGGGCCTGGTGTATGTATGAATATCACAGTTGTTTCTCGTTTTACAGGCGTTGGGGTGCGCGCTTTTGTTCCTGGCAAGGCAATTGATGATGCTATCGATCGTAAAAGAGCCAAATATTTAGAGAAATGTACTGCTTAGGGCTTTGGTCTTGGTGTGCTGGCTTTTACCACTTTACGGGAGTTGGGTAGTGACACCGTGGAGTTTCTGAAGAGATTTCACAATTATATGGCTAGCCATGATGCGAATTTCATACTAGGATTGGAGTTGTCGTTTAAAAAGGGATCGGAACCCAGCTTGTTGCCAGACTTCCATCTAATTCTTTTAATTCTGTTGATTCTGATTAATAAAATTTATACCACTTTATAATTATTATTTTTTTAAATTGTGAACTGTGTGAATTTTTTTGAACGCAGAAGACCTGTATTTATAGGCCGGGGGAGAGAGAATCGTTGGCGACCTAGATTTTATCGAGTGGTATCTTTCATATTGCCAGTGATAGAGTCTATACCAGCGAGATAAATTTCATCGCTTGATAGATTCTAGGTCAGGATCAATCATTTCCCATGTTGGCTACACCCATTTGCCGGTCCACCTGGCTTGGCAAACTAAACTGGCCTGATATTATACAGTACTTAGTTTTTTCACCCTCGAATGCAAATGGATGAATGGTGAATATTATAACCATATCAAAATTAGATTTAAAATGAAAGAATTATTATCAACTGTCGCCGACTTGCATTTGACGATGGAAACATCAATTTCAAATTTTAAGTCCAAATTAGCAAAACAAGTCACTCATATTATTACATTAGATGTTCTTATAAAAAAATATGGAATATAAAGATTTTTTGAACCTCAAATTAATTTTTATATTCAAAGGACACCTTGATAGTTGACTTGTCCTCAAGGATTTCTTAAATAAGTTTTTATATGATGTCCTCATTTCGTGCTAATAGAATGTTAAAGAGGTCATTTGTTACATGTGTATTGTTGGACTGTTGGTATCTACATGTAACTATTCTAATTTGACAAGCATACATACATTTCCTTTGAAATTTTCAAATTTAAACTAATCGAAAGAACAAAGAAGATAAATATACCCAAAGAGCCAAAAAGAATTAAATGGCCAGTTGAAGAGTCAAAGGGGAAGGAACTATTTGAATAACCGTAACAAGTTTTAATAATGTATTTAATAGGGCAGTTATATTGACTCAAATTTCTGACTTAATTTTACATTTAATTTCTCCACGATCAGATGCAAGTGGATGGGTGATGAAAACTAAAATTGTATCAAAATGAGATTTCAGAAAAATGAGGATATTATTATTAACCATTAATCCACTTGCATCTGATGGCGGAAAAATTATGTATATACTGTATTTAATTCAAAACTTTCAGTCAGGATAACTGTAAGTCGGTTTTTAGTTTGTTTTGCATGTTCTTGCTTAAGTGAATTTTATATAATAGATTTTAACCCAAAATAAAATATACGCAAAACCAGAGGCCACCTACAATCTCGGGTTGTTAGGCAAGAAAGAAAATAAAAACTAAACTTAGATGCAAGTATGATTCAAACCCCGAACCTTCTAATATAGCCACCAAATACCTGGCCAAATCAAATATTGGACACTTGCAGAATAACGACAGTGATTATCACTTTATTCCACTTGTGATCAAATCTACATTATTCATAAAATGAATGAATTATGTTTCATATTAGTTAAGGCCATTTATGCGATAATTGTCAGATGAAAATATTTGCTAAACCATGTGGATGGACAAACACGTTTTACTATTCGGAAAAAGAAAAAAAACAGTTGAACATATGACTTTGTCGTAAGAAGTTAAATAATGGACTATATACAACTACTATTCGAACCTTAACTTTCAGTGAGGTGGCTCCGCCTAATTCAGGGACTTTACAGGAACTACAGGACAAGCATCCTTATGCAGCTCCTCCTTCGATACCAACAGACCCTACAACGCAATCACGTTTCATTGCATTTAAAGATTTGGTCCTAAACAAGCTGAAAAGCTTTCCCAAAGTGATCTCATGCGAGAGAGATGACCTTCGCGCCCAACATTTAATCGATGCTTTGAGTGGATCTGTTGCAGATGTATCAGACGAGCTCATCAACTCCATTACTGAGTTAGTGAACATACGGCTTGCGGGTGGTTTAATTCCTTCGACGTTAGGAGAGTTCGTAGCTTCAGCTCCCCTCACTCCCTTGCTCAATCCGGGAGGTGGTATACGCCCTATCACTGTAGGTACTATTTGGAAATATTTAGTCTCTAATGTTGATGCTTCTCATGTTGGTAAAGAAATGGAGAGCTATCTTAGTGACTTTCAGTTTGGTGTGGGGGTACCCCTGTGGAGGAGAGGCCATGTTTCATGTTGTTAACAGACTTCTTGAGACGAAGAGTGACTCGACATCTACATTAATGCCTTTGGTGAATTTCCCTAATGCCTTCAATCTTATAAGCATAACTGTAATGATTGATGAAGTGAGGAAACACTGTCCTTCTATCTCTGGGTGGGTAGAATTCTGTTATGCGGCCCCTGGTAGACTTTATTGCATGGACAAGACTCTTTCGTCAGCTCAAGGAGTACAACAGGGGGATCCTCTCAACACCATGTTATTTGCTTTAACTCTACGCCCCCTTGATACATAAAATTGAAGATTTATGCTCCTTGGATCTACATGCATGGTATTTAGATGATGGGACCTTAGTTGGAGACACGTTGATGGTGGCCAAAGCTTTGGACATGGAGTTTCTTCGAAGACTGAACACAAATTGGTCTTTATTGATTGAAATGACCGCAACAAAACAATCGACCTAAGATATAGGATCAGGAATATTAATTCCGACATGTGCTTCACGATCCTCAAGTCAAGTCTTTCAAATAGTCGTAGTCCAAGAAAAGGGACTTCGAGATGACGACCAACCTTTATGAAAGGATACACAGATGTGTAGAGGATTGGTTTGTATCTTGCAGGAGGTTATCTATTTATATTGATCGTCAAGGGAGGTTTTGCTCTAAAGTTTAGCAACCTTGAGTAGGGCTCAAGCAAGTTTTCGAACTTAGAAAAGTCCATAAGCTTGCTTTGAGGTCCAGCTCAATCTTCTTCTAACCAGTTGGTAAAAACCTATGGGCCGTGAGAAGACTCGCTTTTATCAATCTAAGGATGTCAATGGCTTAGCGAGTAAACCATGCTATAGGGTCCATGTAAATAACATGTACTTGAAAGACTATTGTGGACAAGAGCTCCATGGGCCTTAATAAGAACGAGTTCGGAAATCCGTTCAAATAAGGTAAAAACTCCAAAAAGAAGTGTTAGTCCATGGCTTATATGAAAGAATTCCTGAACGCTTTCAGGTAGCAGGAATTTCACTTCCAGCGTATGAACGCGTTCATGAACTCGTTGGTTGTTCAAGTGTAATTCGAGAACTAGCTCTATTCCCACATTATTCTTATGCCAAGAGAACTAGTCTATGATCCTTCGAGATCAGTATAAACAATATCATAGACTATATAATTGATAGAATTGGTAAATCGAAATCAAAAGGAAAATCCTTTCTAACCTTTTAAATGAGGACGATAAATATCAAGTGTGTAAGCTCCGGTTTTCATCTTCAATGGT
>JAJJMA010144822.1:0-19537 GCA_023529015.1 Papaver nudicaule
ACTCTCCTCATAAACCTCTTTAGTTAAGAGATGTGCTGCAATATTAACCTCAAAAATACACCTCTCCTGAGGGGAAAGTAGGACAAGCCCCACTTCGGGCATCAAAAAAATTATTTGTCATTTAGGATTATTCTTGGAAAAAATAATAGGTCAAGGACTTATTCAAGATTTGTGTGTTGAAAAAGTTGCATCTTTGCAATTCCATGTACATGTCCAGTAAGTAGTTTGCAATTCCATACCCGGATGCTAAAAAAGTATGCGCATAAAAGTGTTGTTACGTTTAGGGGCATAAAAATATTGTTCGCTTTGGGGCAAAAGTATCTCAGGAACGGCCCTGCTAGGAATCAAAACTAGATAATAAAGAAATGCCATCCAAGATACAAATGGGATTTACTTAGTAGTAGAACTGCACAGTTTCTATTTTGTCTCAGTTTACCGAAACGGTGGGCCCATAATGTCCACAAGACAAAATAGTACGTACACTGCAGTTTCTTAGAAGTGATATAGTGTGTACGCTCCCTGTTTAATACATTGCATGACTATTTAAAACCGTGCTGATTCTTGCTACTGGACCCGCACATTCTTAAAAGTAGCAGTCCTGCAAGACTCTGCTACAACCGTCCGATTGACTTGCCAGTTTCTATTGTGATGTTATTGTTGGCATACCGGCAAATTTAAGCAAAAGGCTAAAAAGGTACGGTACATTTTGCTTTTTTTTTTTTGCAAAGAAGATAGAGAGGCCTCAAGAAGATATAAGACCTTTTCTATTGTGATGTATTTTGTTGACTCCTGAGCTTAAGTTTTGGATGGGCTTGGGTCATGAGTGCAAGAACGTCATATACAGACAGTATACCGATGTGCGCATGGATGACCCTCAAAATTTGGGGATAGGTATGCCCATGTGCCATTTGATGGTGTCCTCAATTCATTTGATCTATCATGTTTTTTAGTGAACCGACTCAATGGACAGAGCCAAAATCGAAAGTTCACCAAAAAAAAAAAAAAAAAAGACTCCCCTGCAAATACTCCCTCCGTCCCACATAAATTGAGCTAGTTCTTTTTTGATTTTGTCCCACATAAATTGAGCTAGTTCTATTATATAGACCATATTTATAATCTTACCCTTTAAATTGATTATTGTTATGAAACTTAGTATGATAAATATTTATAATTTCATAGTCATGTTTGTACTCGTTGCGTAGGTGTTTTAAAATGCTTTTCAATGATATAAAGTTTACAAAGATACGTGCCATAATTTGAGAGATATGTCGTTTCTAAATTTTACTATCATATATTTATAAGGGTATAATTGGAAAAAACAGTAAAATGCTAATCTCTCTCTTCCTTGCCTTAATAATTGTGCAAATCCCAACTAGCTCAATTTATGTGGGACGGAGGAAGTATAAGGGATGGGGTCAGTCTGGTTTGATGGTAAATATGTCGGTTTTTGCTCTGCTAAAGACGCCGGCCCATGTAGCAACACTGTTATTTGTGTGCATATACGGCTCACTTCTTTAGGTACCCCTTCCTTTATTTCGCCTGATAGTTTATAAAGGTGGGTTTTTTCTTGTTTTTATTGTCTCTGAAATTTCAAGCCTTGTGCCACTGCAACTTCTGGCTCTGTCCAGGTTTTTTTTTTATTATTCCTCTCTTCTTTTTAGATGACTTCTTATCATTCTATCGACGCACTTATCTCCAAGATGCATGCTTTAGGTTTTAAACCTAATTCTTTTGAAATAAAGTCCTTTCACTCTCCCGACGGTAGGTTCATTCCCGAACTGCCGAGGAATATCAGTGTGGTGAAGAGAAGTTGCTAATTACAACTCACCAGATTCTTGCTGGGCTTTTTCCCTCATTGTATCGATCTTCTAATCCTCTATTTCTCGAGATTCTCTGTTCGATGTCTGAAGCTCGGGGAGTAATGTAGCTTACTTTTAGCTCGATTCAATTAATCAACAAATGGGTCTCTTGTTCGGAAAACAACTTTGTTGCAGGTTCGACAACGAAGTATTATTTTACAGCTTCGAACTTTTTTAAGCACTTAAAGGCCTACCTAACACTTGATAACAAGGCTGCCCCTTGGGGAGATCGCTTTGAGCCTATGAAGGGTGTGAAAAACATAATTCCTGGTTTCCCAGATTATTCCCTTGACGAAGACTAGTACACGGAACCTGTACTATTCGTTGGCCATGTACATCGAGGTTGGAAGGATTCGGGACGTTTCTGGCGTTGAAAGGACTTCGAGGATGGTCATCGGTTCTCGACTCAACATCTTTTCACAGTTCATTACTCTGGGGAAGAAGGGGAGTTGTCTCGCAGATTTTTGCTAAAAAAGAAAGGTGTTCTCGAGGACATTCTGAAGGGTCCAAAACGTGCCCGTATAGGAAAAGAAACTATGGATCAGGTAACCAACACCACTTAACTGAAATGTGTTATTTGAAGTATGAATACTTGCCTCTGTTTGTTTCCTGGGAAAGACAAATCTTTTCATGTAGGGCAAAGTTATCGAAGCTAAAGATGATTCGATGGAATATTACTTTGTCGTGAAGAAGGAAAAGAAGAATCCTATAAGACCCAAGAAAGGTTCGAAAAAAGAGCGCATGTGTGGGGCTAACCAAAGTGACCTCGAAGGGCAGGAATGAAGAGAATGTGAAATCCTTAGTTGATAGTTTAAAGGTTTTCCAAGAGATGACCAACCAGATTCGAAGGTTGTTAATTTTTTGAAACCCGACAATGTTTCCGAGAATGCTTCTACTTGTGTTCCTGGTTCTACGTCTGCTGCCTCGTCCCCTTATTCTGATAACATTGTTTCGGGTGCCTCATGCGTTGCTACTATCCCTGATTTAGCTACTGCCTCAGTCGTAGTGCCAGTCAATATTTCTTCGAAGAAAGCTATCCCTCACGTTGATATTTTATTACCTCGGAGGGGATAAGTTGTGGATTCCTCAGTATCCAAGCAATATACTTGTTAACCTTCCCAGTAGTTTGAAATTCCCGAGGGCTCCATCATTTGTTGGAAAACACATCGAGCCGTATAAGGCGAAGAATTTAGAAGAGTACTTCGAGAGAATCATGATCCCTGCGATTTTGTTAAGGAGGTTTCCTCTCGATTCAGTTCGCGCGTTTCTGATCCTTCACACTGTCCAATTGATCCAGAGTTCTGCAAGAATATTGCCAATGTACTTGGTGGGGATTGTCTCGGAGACATTTGCGATCCTAGTAATCCTCTCTTTACCTTTGAAGAGAATCTTTCTATGCTTCAAATGGTAAGGGTGTTTAGGATTCTTTGCCCTGCTGCCTTTCCTAGTCGTCGTTGTTGCTAAATAAGTTGAGCTTTCTTTCACAGGGTGATCATCCTAGATCAGTATTGTTGACTTACTCCTTCTAACAGTATCGTGATGTACATTACTATGAGAGGAAGTTTCTGCCAATGCAGGAAGAGCTGCTTGCCGAGAAGACTCGTATTGCTGCTGAGCGTGCGAAACTGGCAGGTATGACTCTTTTTTCTTTCTTTTTTTTTTTTGCTTTTCCTGGTAAATGCTGAGTTCTTTTTACCGGTGTAAAAAAGGGGAGTTAGATGAAGAGAAGGAAAAAAAACCGTCTAGCTAACGCTACTCTTAATACATATTCACAAGTGAGCCGTAAGCATACAAATGTGGCTTATGATTTGGACAAAGGTTATCGAGATGACCGCCTTGTGAAGGAGAGATCTGGTGCTCGGGATGACCGAGACTGCCAACGAAAAAGAAGACTTGAAGCTGAAGATATTCTTATCAAGGAAAGAAAGAAGAAGGATGAAGTGGAGCGCCTTCCTGAGTATGAGAGTGAAAAAGGTCAAAAAATGGCTCAAGAGATGCACCAATTTCAATTGGATATTAATCGTCTGACCCGAGAACGAGATGCCGCCCAGAAGGATCAATCAATTCGCACTTCTAGCATACTCGTAATTGAGAACTTGAAGAGTCAGATTAATAATTTAAAAGTTCTAAATGTTGCTTTGAGGAAGGCGAATAAAGAGCTGTCGGATCTTAACGAGGGCTTGAAGAGTGGTCGTAATGAGATTAAAAAACAACTCGCGAAAGATAACTCTTCCAAGGATCATTTCTCGAAATTGACAAATGAATATCGAATTGAACTAGAAAAATTAGGGGTGGAACCCTGAGGAAGATATTAGGAGGAGAATTTCGAGACCTCGTTTCTCAAACAAACAAGAGGTTACTGACTACGTGGTTTCTAAAGAAAGTAGGACACCTGGTTTTGAAATTTTACCGTGTGAATTTAATATATCCTCGAGATGTGTTTTAATATGACTGTTTTCATGCTCCAGGTATCGAAGCGAATTTGAAGCATAAGATTGCGAAGGTGAGTTGGAAAGGAATGAGGCTGCTGCCCAATTGATTTCGGAGTCGACTCTGAAATTAAAATTTGAAGATGACTTGAGGAAAGTTACCCAAGAATTAGTTGAGGAGCGCAACCGTCGTCTTGCAGATGCAAAGAGAAATACCCACAAATTGACTAACGAGCGTAACCGCTGTTTCGAAGAAATAAAGAAGAATGCCCAAGATTTAGCTATGAGCGCGATCGTCGCCTCAGAGCTGAAGAAAGTTTGAAAAAAAAACCATCAATGCCCTCGCCTTGTTCAACCTCAGATCAAATTTGACGATGTTGTGGAAGAATTGTTTTATAAATTAAAGTTGACCGAATCTATTTTGTCGAACAAGGCCTATCAAAAGCATGGTCGAGCTCTTTTTAGATCTATCCGAGTTAATCCTGCCAGCTATGGAGCTTTGGGTGAAGATAACTCTGATGCAGAGCTTCCAGGTGACGAATAGTTGCTCCCCCAGGAAGTTTTTGTTAGACTTGTTGAATAGGAACTAGGCCGTAAATTGGAGAAAAAGGATGAGTCTGAGGACGAAGATTCTGATGATGATGATGATTATTTTGAAGGTGGTCCCGAGAAGAATGACAGTGATGACTCGAAAGGGGATCTCGAAGATGATCCAAATGGTGCTTCCGAGAGTAATTTCGAAACACATCTTTGTGGTGCTGGAGATGCTCTCGAGGTAAGTCCCGAAGATGTTAGCAAGGGAAATGCTAATGGTGATAAGAATGGTGATTTCGAAGTTAATGTAGAGGTTGATTATAAAGCAAAGGGTTCTTTATTTAGCGATTCCCTGCTGGAGTATAGTGAAGAAGAGGATACTGGACAAGGAAGAGAGAGAGAGTGTGCCATTAGATGGCAAAACCTCAGGACAACGTATAAAGACGAGTGATGAAGAGAAAGAAAGGCATTCTTATATGATGGGAAAGCTCTATGAAACCCCTTCTCGAGATCATTCTTCTCCTGCCCCTTCTACTGCTTCTTAGAAGAGTTTTTCATTTTTCTCCAATCTCTGATAATGTTTTGCTTGTATCTCGAATTCTTTTGTTAATGAAAGAGATATTTTTGTGTTGCCTGCTGGTTGCTTGATATGTGATATTACTAGTAATTCGTGATCAGTCACGGAGTTAAAAGTATATTTTCGATGAAGTTTTTCTTTCATGATTGAGTCATGCCTTTCTTCGATGCATTGTTTGATTTGTAGTTCGTGATCAGGCACAAAGTTTTTTACTTTGCAAATTCTAGGCTCTTAAGGTTACTTAGAGCACAACTCTAGGCCTACTTCGATGTGGGAGGTAGTAAACCAAGCTAGTGGGGGCTGCGGATCACCCTTCCCAAAGGTTTTTCGATACTTTCCCGGTCTCAAGCAGACACTGGCTGTCGAGGTCGTAGGTACCTGGTTTGCCTCAGTACTTTAGGAGCTTATGGTAGGCATCAAAGATATAGAGTATCCTCCGAGGAGGCATGAGTTTAATATCTTGGATACCTGTTTTGCCTAAGTAAAGTCGGAATCGTATGGTAGGTAGCTACTTTTGACCTCGATAATCAAGTAGCACAATGGGGGAGTGCCGGTCAAAGCTGGAGATTAGACATGGTAATGTTCTCCTATCGCGGCCTGGAATTCAACTCTTCCATTCTCGTTCGCCCCTCCTCGAGGATATAGTTGATTTTTTAGATGAGGTACCTTGGCTGCGTAACTCACTTATCATTCCCGTGAATGTAAGCTAATTAGTTGTCTCGGGGTTCCATCCACCCTAACGGTAGATGGTAATCTCATTTATCATCCCCGTGACGCCTCATTAAGGAGGTCTCATAGGTCGTGTGTTAGTGGGTCCAAATGCCTCTAGTTTATGTAGCTTCGATGCAAAG
This sequence comes from Papaver nudicaule, assembly GCA_023529015.1. Taxonomy (NCBI): domain Eukaryota; kingdom Viridiplantae; phylum Streptophyta; class Magnoliopsida; order Ranunculales; family Papaveraceae; genus Papaver; species Papaver nudicaule. The sequence continues at coordinate 6,251 of JAJJMA010144822.1, forward strand.
TACCCACCGCTAACGGGGTATCTTGTGGGTGGATGACTATGCCATGTAGCTCGTGGGGCCCTTACGACTACATGTGCCTGAGTTCTATGCCTAACATCGGTATGACTTTTTTTTTATAATTGCCGTCACGACCTTGGCGTCAAGGCTTTTCTATATATGGCGTCGAGGCCTTATAGGAGATATGGCATCATGGCCTTTTTGTTTATATGGCGTCAAGGCCTTAGAGGAGATATGGCATCAAGTCCTTTCGTTTATATGGCATCAAGGCATTAGATGAGATACGCCTAATCGAATAGGATCTGGAGTTTGACTCGAAATACAACATATCAAGCTATTTATTTGTTTATTCTTCTAATGATCGAAATGCCTTGATTACATACGAAGTTTTAATTAAGATGCTTCAAATGTTTTCCTTTGACTGGGGTGCTCAATCGTTTTCCCTCGCAGTTGAGACAATTATACGTATCATTTCCCATTTCTTTTTTGATGACATACGGGCCTGTCCAGAAGGTCTCTTCTTTGGCGTCTTTGATGGTATTGTAACATGACTTCGATGTAGATGCAACACTTTGTTTATTGTTTGTTATCATGAATTACTCCCTGACCTTTTCCTTGCCTATCAGACCCTATGATTGATTGTGGAATTGATTTTGGTTTTTCCATGGAAGTTGTGGCCATTCCAGCCTCTACTTCAACAATAAACTCTTTGATGCTAGACTCTGTTATCTTTAGCTGTTTTCTTTGACTTCCTGAATCTTGCTTCGAGCATTTCCTTTGTTGTACGTCAATTTCATTACAAACACGAGCTTCAAAAGGATCTCCCATTATTTCTGCTATCCCAGTTGGCGTTGGGAATCAGACTCTTCTGTGAAGTGTTGAAGCTACTCCCATTAAATATGTAGCCATGGTCTTCCCATAATAGCAGTATATGGAGAGTTTATGTCTACTACACATAATAGTGTGAGAATTTCGAGCTTGCCTACATAATTTGTTAATGGTAACCCTCCCCTTGGTATCGAGGGTTTACCATTGAAGCCGAACACGATATATGTCGAAGGTACTAACGCTGCATCCTTTCCGAATAGTTGGTCGTGAGTCTTACCGAAGATTATATAGACAGAGCTTCCTGGGTCCACCAATATCCTTGGCATTGCAATTTTTTCGATTTTCAGAGTTATTACCAAAGGATTATTGTGTGACCTTCCTCCATCCGGGATATCCTCAGCATAAAAGAAGACTGGTTTTTTCTGCCATTCTTCCAGGGGTTTCCTCATAACTACACTCACTATCTCCTTTCTGTCGAAGTCCCTTTTGTGGATTCCATCAGTGATGTTGTTTCTGAAGCTGTATTCGTTGACCTCAACATGTACTATCGAATTACTGTCGTTGGAATATCTCGATCGATTGTGATTACGTATGCCTAATGTTTCTTTTCTTCTAGGGGTTGCGACTGTTCTGGAGGTGGGTTTGGTAATCCCAAGAGATGATCGAATTTTCCCTTCGAGATGAAATAGTGAATCTGGTCTTGTGTTGTGACACAATTCTCGGTAGAATGGCCATAAAACTTGTGAAAGTCACAAAAATCCTTCGAGTTCCTTATATGCGACGGCTGATTACCCCTACTTCTTGGATAGCAAATTTCACTTGATAATTCGGATTTCTCAATGTACCTTAGGGAAACCTCGATAGGTACACTGAGCTTCGGGAGCTTTCTGTCTTGGAAAGGAGGGAATCCTGACCTCGGTACTCCGAACATCTAGCTTTGGTATCCTCCCTCGTATCCTCTTAGGCAATCATTTCCCTTGTTCTCATTGTATGTTCTGTTATCGCTATACCTGCCATCACCAAACTTTCCTTCGCTTCCATATCGTGCATCATCATTTTGTCTCTCTTTTTTAGAGGAGTCCCCCACTTGATTGTCCAAAGATTGATCTTGCATTATTCCGAACAGTACTTTCTTGAGAGGTTCCACGAGCCTCTTAACTTCATCTTTCTCTTCTAAAGATAAGTTGTTGATCGAATGCACTTGTTTCGAGATGTCGTCCTTCCCTTGTGCTGCCTATTCTCTAATTTCTTCATGCAATTCGTTCTTTTTGGTACTTTCGTACTCCTGCAGTGTTTCAACATTCTTCGAGAACAGCTTTTCGTACAAAGGGTGATCCTTATCAAGTGTATTTAGGTAAGCTCGAACTTTGGTTTTCTCTGTGGCGCCATTTCCAATCTCCACGCATTGCGCGGTCCATCTTTCTTTCAATCTTTTACTGGATTCCTTGGGTTTTACCCTTTTGCTGAATAATTTCTCCACTCCAGGTTTCGATGAATTGTTGTAGAGGAAATAGAGTAACAATACCTTGGACAGGTCTTCGATAGATGAGATTGAACATACTGGTAAGCTATCATACCAAGCTAAGGCCTCTCCTTTCAAGCTTGATGGGAAATATTTGCAGAGCACTTCATCCTTGTCAGCCCATGCTAGGAATAATCTTTGGTACATTTTTATGTGATGAGTTGCATCTCAACTTCTGTCGAAGACAGAGTTAAAGACTGGCACAGTGCATTTGAATGTGATAGGCTTGCTTAATAGTTCGAAACTTAACGACGAGCTGTGTACTTCATTAATAGCTTGTCTCAGCTTCACGTTTGCATATAGTTGTACCCGGCTATCGAGGAGATATGCTCGCATTGCCTTGATCTCGTCCATCATAACTTTCTGTAATGCAGCTGCTTCGACATCTTTTCACGTCTGTTCATTCTCGTATACCAGATGTATGTTATTTCCCCTTGGTCGAATGCTAGGTTCGATGCGATGGATCGATGTTTGTCTCATATGCTCTCTTGAGTGTTTGTGTACTTGGGTATTGTTTCTCGATATGGAGGGACGTTTTGACTGTGAGTTTTCATGTGGATGGGAGTGGCCTTCACCGTTTCTTTTGTAATTAGACGCTGACTTTTTAGCAGTTTTTTTTATTTGCTTCGATTAGTTTCATCTTAAGTCTTATGTTCCTCCTTATGAGTTTCCTGAATTGTGCAGCTCTTCGGGTTTCTTCCTCGGTGGGTTGGTGTATTTGTACTTCATCTTCCTCGATGAGCCTACTCTTTGTCTCGATAACCTACCCCTTTCCTCGGTGCCAAGTTAGACTTTGATGCCATGATGATAGAACCTGCAAAAAGTAACAAACCCGTGAGGTCCAAGGCGGCTACCTCAATGTACTATAGGTCTGTCAAGCGTACTGGTAGTTATAACAGAATCTGACATGCAAGATTTTTTTTTTTTTATCCAATGGTATTTCTACAATTTCTGACATTAAAACTTTTGTGCCTTGTTTTCCTTACAACCCTATTTTGCCCAGATCTACCTTCCAAAAATGGAGGTTCTAGGAAATCCACTTTTCTAAACTTTTCTGAAAAGAAGAACGATGGATCCGAAAATGACTTTATTACTTTCCTAATATAATTTATAGCAATAAAACCCTAAAATGACCCCAAAAAAGTTTAAGTAAGTCGAATGACATAAAGAATTCTAAGGGTACTTTTTGGAGTTTTAAGATGGTTCTGAATCAAAATTTACTGTTTCTCAAAATCCTTGGAAACTACTCATTCATCCGTCTTTTTCATGATTTTTTTTTGAAAGACTTTCTGGATCTTGATTAGATCTTTATGTTTCAAAGATTGAATTCCTTGAAAAACATCAATTTATCACTGTGATGATTTGCTCGAAACTCTTAGATACTTAAGATGGTAGAGCTTATTTAAGCAAAAAATGAAAAAATTAAATGAAAACGTGAAAACCCTAAGAAAAAAAAAATCTTGGAAATTTTGAAAACCATCAAAGATTAGGCAGACCTAAGTCATTTTAATCAATCCATGTATCAACCGCCAAACAGTGTTGGTATAAAATCTGCTAAGAGATCTTATACCCAACAACCATCAGGAGATTACGATAAAAAATGGTTTAAAGAGTTGAATTGGTATAAAGTAATGAATCGATCTTAAGTGATAGACTACTTCAATAAGATTCAAACACCTAAGATTCAAACACCAAACAATAAGTAAAGATCCAAGTATTCATTAATGAAAAGTATTTCTCTGGCTAATTCTACATGGATCTTGTGCTCAAAGACATGAGGTGATCAATTGCTAACCTAGTCTCTCTCAAAAGTCCCAAGGCTTATAAAAAATTCCAACCCCCTACAACTGAGCTCGAGCTCCCCTTTTATAGATCGAATTACAAGTGGATTACAACTAATACGACATACTACACAATCGTGGGTGTGTCAGAAGTTGTCGAGTAAGTTGGTGCTCCTCGAGAGACCATCGAGGAAACCCATATATGGTAGTCCTTCGATCCATCGCACGAAGTATCTGTACCTTCGGTTATATCCCTTTCTTCGCTATTTTTTCTGTCTTCGATGTGCATTTTTTTCTCGTAGTGCTCTCTAAGTGATTATTCTTTCGAGTTATTCAGTGCTTCAAACTTGTTCTCCTCTTTGGTTCTCCTTCCCTGAATGCTGAATGTTGACAAGTGGTTCTATGGTTTTATGCCCCCACAAAACATGACATTTTTGCACAGAAATTCTAGGCGTAACTGACCATTTTGAGGGGTAACTGGACTTTTTGGGGCGTAAATGAACTTTTTTATGCGTAAGTTTTTCTTTTGTTTAATAAACAAACACAACAGTGACGACTCAAAATTTTGGGGCATAAGCTCACTTACACCTAGGACGATTTGGTCAAACCAAGGCGTAAGTCTGGATTTTTTGAAAAAAAAAAATTACAGAGGAAACTTACATCTGGATTGGGCATTCTCAAATCAAGTCGTACATACATAAACGACTCAAGTACACTTCGACATGAAAAATTGCAATGTACACACACTCACAAAGAGAACCTTTCAAACTTTCAAAAAGTAGATCAAACATTGCTAGAAAGGAGAAGTCCTGAATTGATTAGAGGAAGAAAACATGAGGTGATAAAACACACTACTTATATCTGATCAAGTTTCTTGTTAACTTCCTCTACCTCTTCTAAATCGGTAAGCAATTGTCTCACCATTGCTCTATAAAAACAAAATCCAACTCCAAATCTTCAACATATGATTCGCACCTTAATACTTATCATTAGCAGGTAATGTAGCAATTTCCTCAACAATGGCTCTTTGAACTTTAACATCAACAACCTTATTAGATGTTATTTTGTCTTCAAAATCAGCCATTGGTATAGATGGTTAACTGTTATTCAATCTTCAAACTCAGCAATTGGTATAGATGGTGGTTCAGGCCTTTTCTCAAACACCTATTGGGCATGACCTTCCTGCATTTGATATCTCTTCCTTATCGGCATCCTCGGAATACGAATCAATGATTTATGTTGTAAAATCATCATAATACAATGGTATACCACGATATAAGATAATGTCCTAGATGTCCATGGGACAAAGAATTCCTTTGAGAATGCAATTGCAACCATTTATGAACACATCAAAATCTATTTTCCCGTAAAATTACAAATACAAAATAGTAACGCAAAAAATGAAGGTGTTTTTGATGATACCCTGTTGCATAATCAATAACGATGATTAAATTTAATCTCAAAAATTAGAATTTAATATCTTAATGTTTTAGTTATTAAGTTTTAGTTTTATCGATTACGAGATGATGAAACACAAAGGTATATTTTTTTTTCCACTTATTTTCCTGTTTGCTTCTTTTTCTTTCATAATCAGTAAGATTAAATTTAAACTCAAAAATTAAATTAACATTAAAGTTGAAAGAAAAAGAGGAAAATATAAGAAATAAGTGAAAAGAAGAAAAATATACCTTTGCATTTCTTCTTCTAGTAATTAATAGTTAACAACAGTTATTTGACAAAAAAGAAAACACAATATTTGATGTGGCTAAGCACGCCATATGAGAGTAGGTAGGTAAGAAACCCAATTAAGTCATACCACAGCTTCATAGTCCAAAACATTGATAAATTAGTCTTCCTTTCAAACTTGATTATCACATAACCATCCTTAATTGAACTGCTTATAATCCTACCTTCTCTACAAGGACTTTCATTTCATTTTTCATCAAAATTTTGAACTTATATTGGAACACCATCTTTCTTGGTATCTTTACGAAATTGCTTCCTCATTTCACTGGGAACCTTATCTAGGTATTTATCTAATCTAACACATAACCCCTCGAAACAATCCACATTGCCCAAATATTTAATCAAATGCCACTTTTGATCAAGTCCTCCATACTGCCTACCATCAATACCTGGAACCATATAACTCTTCCTCCACATACCTGCCTTTCTAATTTCGGGATCTTGGGAATAAAGTGTAGCATTCTGTAAGTCTTGTAGCTATACCGGTGGAGTGTTTAAACTTGCTTCCCTAAAGTACAATTGTTCATGTATATATCCATACATACATACACTTATTAAGAATAAACCACTGTAAGCCAGCCCAATCATCTTGGCTTAACCTATTTGGGATAGCAAACATTACATCGATATTCAAAGCACCTCCGTCATTACATCCAAGTATATAAAAGTTCTCTTTATTCCACAAATCCAATGACACAGTAATGAACTGTTTCTTTTTCGTATTTGTCATTAACCTGGTTAATAGTCTTGGATTCTCACGCTTTGCTAGCCCCTCCTTACTGGCATCTCAAGCTGTGGCACAATCTCTTGGGAAAATAGTTTCACATCTATAGATATGCCACGGTAAAGAATGTGTTGTCTTGACGTTAGTGGAATATATATCTCGTTTAAAGAAGCCATTACGTAATACCTAGAATTACGAAAACAAAATCAGTTAAAAATCTGAAACAAGTTATACAAAATATCCCTTACCAAATATACAAAAAATGAGAATTCATATACACAATAAAATCTATTTTTCCATAAAACTACAAATAGAAAACGATTCCCTCATTCATAATTAAATTGGAACTCACAAATCGAAATTTATACCATAATCAATAGTTGATAAAAACTTATTTGACAAAGAAGATTGTGATCGAGAGAAGTACCAATTCGTAACAAATATTTCATGATTTGAAGTCTCCATACCGTACATTAAAGTTGAAAGATAAAGAGTAAAACAAAGAAAATAAGTGAAAATTTTAAAAAAATACCTTTGTGTTTCTTCTTCTCGTAATTGGGTTTCTACTTCTTTCTCTTCTTCTACTTCTTCTACTTCTTCTACTTCTTTCTTTATGTTTCTTCAAAAATAAAAGAAAAATAAGGTTTAGCTAGATCACATGCAATTTAGGGTTTGAATTTTTTTTCCTCGATTCTTCTTGAACTTCAATTAGTTTACAACTTCCCCAATTATTGATGAATCAAGACTAAATTTATAAGGAATAAGATGAATATATAAGGAAGCATTCGAGGTAGAGAAATAAGAAAACCCAGTACAAATGGTAGTGAAAAAAGAGTAATTATTTGTGACAGTATGGAGCCGACCTCGAGTGGGGTTCGACGTAGGAGAATGTTTCTCTTGATGTACACGGAAACATATAGATGGACCGGTGAGACTCACCTCAGCTGCAAACACAAATAAAATAAGCTAGGTTAAAAAAACATCGTAGTTAAATTGCTAGGGAGTAATGAAGAAGGTTAATAGACTAATATGACGCTGAATGAGAAAATATCTATTTAAGAAACTTTTTTATTGTAACTTTATACGTAAGCAAGGGAGAAAAATTCGAATTCGAGCAACAAACAAGATAATGAACTAATAACACTGACGATGATTAAATTTAGAATTCATCTTTACCATCATATAATATCGTCTTTATCGTATCATATGATGTGTGTTATTCCATGTGGTCATATTTATTCTATAAGATGATATGATATGATGATCTTTATCATATTTACCATATCATATGATGGTAAAGATGATATGATATGATGGCATCATTCGTTACCTACGCGAAGCGTCTTACAGAGGAGAGGTAGGACTTTGTCTAGTTATATTTGCCCATTATGCAACAAGGAAGTAGAGTCGGAAAGACATTTATTCTTCACTTGTGAGTTAGCCTCGAAAATGTGGAACTATTTCCTACAGTTCTGGCAATTAAGCTGGGTGTTCCCGGAGAGCATTGAGGAGATACTGAGAAGCTGGCGCATTTCTAATTTCAGCAATGGACGCTACACGGTTTGGTCCTTGATTTATTTTGCTATTATTTGGCAAGTTTGGCTTACAAGAAATGCAATAGTAAATGGTGGCAAGGTGAAGCCCTTTACGGATATAGTAACGGCGGTAAAACTAGACATTTGTTTATGGACTTCGCAGACCGATATATTTAGGGGTTTTTCTACGACTCAAGTCGTTTTTTCCCTTTTAATATATCCTTTTTTCAATCGAAAATTAAAATAAAAAATGATATGATGATCTTTACCATTGGGTATCATCATATTTATCATCTTTACGGATTAAATCATCTTTATCATCTTATAATGGTAAAGTTAATAATAATGGTAAAAATATTTAAGAATGTGAAAATTATTGCATATCTTTAATAAGCATTGGCCCAATATCTTTAATAATAATTTTCACCACTATTAATAAACTGTTACACCTTCATAAAGCTCGAAACTTACAAATACATTTTTATACTCTCTCGTTGGCAGATTCCAAATACAAATGAGAGTTTATTCATATTGAGTATCAGGTATACGCAAGAAAATCAGGCCATTGCATGTGCCCAAAATTTCAGTTGGAGTAAATCCTTCGAAATCTTGAAAAGGAAAGTCGATTACAACAGATTTGTTTCATGGAAACGATTGAGACAATCACTTGGATATTGAAGCATAATCCACAGTGTAAAGCACCAGACGGAACAATAGTAGATCATTTGTAATAACCATGGCCATATCTTATTCATATTGGCCATGGAGTTTCTCTCTAGAACACTCATGGAAGCGCATCACAAACAACCATTAAAGGGATCTCTCCAGCTAGAGGTGCCCCAGCTGTAGATCATCTGCTCTTTGCGGATGATTTACTTATCTTCACTCAAGCTAATGAAATCACCATTCAAGAGCGTCTTCAGGTGATGCAAAAATTCAGTGCTCAGTCAGGCAAGGTGATAAACATGGAGAAATCAGATGTCTACTTCAGCAACAATATGTGCAAAGAAAGGTATGAAATTTACATGGATATTCTTGGTGTTACCTACATGGATAAGAAGGAAAAGTACCTAGGATCTCCTCTACTGATTGGTAAATCAAAACAAGAAGCTTTTGGAGATATCCAGAAATCTTTTGAGAAGAGAATAGCTACATGGCAATCCAAAACTCTCACACAAGCTGCAAGATCAACCATGGTCAAGACAGTTCTTAAGGCAACTCCATCATATCAGATGAGCACCTTCAAAATCCCAACTACTCTGCTTTGAAAGTTAGATACATTGCAAAGAACATTCTTTTGGGTCTACAATTCCAACAGGGGCATCAACCACATTGGCTGGCAGCATATGTGCAAACCAAGAAATGTTGGAGGCCTAGCGTTCAGAGATTTAGAAGCACTGAATCATGCGCTACTGGCTAATCTGCGTGGAGACTTAATATGAATCCTAATAGCCTATGGGTTCAAATTTTGAAGTCGAAGTATTTCAGAGACAAAGAATTCCTACATGATACTGAAGAAAAAGAAAAGTCCTCTTGGGTCTGGCAAGGTATTGAGCTAGGACGATCCATAGTTCAGAAATTTTCCTTCATGGTAATCAATAATGGAAGAACGACAAGAATATGACTTGAAAAATGGGTTAAAGACCTGGAAGCTCCTTTAACTCCAACTGAGGTAAGTCATACCCAACTTGAATTTGTTTGTGAACTAATGGATACAAACACTAACACTTGGAATATTGAATTATTATCGTCAATTTTCACTCATTCCATAGTGGAAAAGATTACTAGCATACCCATCACACCAGAGGAAGAAGACAGGCTAGTGTGGACTCCGTCAAGAGATGGAAAATTTACAGTAAAAAGTGCCTACAATGCTATTTGTGCAGACAAGTTCAATCAGAACTATAATGATCCAGTGCCAAATGAAATCTGGAGACAACTATGGAGATGTGACATGCCTCACAGAGTAAAGATGTTTGCTTGGAAATGCCTGAAAGAAATACACTCTACAAGGATGCGACTTTCAGGATTCAAAAGAACAATAGAGACAAACTGCAATCACTGTAATCATCCTGAAGAAACCATGTTCCGTATTTTGATAGAATGCCCACAAGCTAAAGCCACATGGCTGAAATTGGGAGTGGATATTGAAGCAGTACGGCTAGCAACTAGCTCAATCCATGAATGGGTAATTTCCTGGTTCTCTAAGCCTCAACACTTGAACACTGAAGATCATTGGAGACTTAGTTCAACGCTTCTCATTGCCTGCTAGATCCTCTGGAATGCGAAAACATCTATCAAGGGAAGTCTCTTAACTCTCATAATACTGTTATGCGTATCAACAGACATATAACTAGTTTGGTTACTAAACCTGCATCATTGCATACCTTTACTAGACACTCTAATCATAACATTAACTATGCATGGATTCCTCCACCTGTTAATGTTCACAAAATTAATGTTGATGCATCATTCGATTACGACACTAATAAAATGGGCACCGGCCTGGTGCTACACAATTGTGCACGAGAATGCAAGGGTGTCAAAGGCAAGTGGCAAGAGGCAATCTTATACCCTGAAGAAGCAGAGTGTATGGAGGTTAAAAAGCGTTGACATGGGCCTGCTATCTACAATTGGAGGATTTCATCGTGGAGTCAGACGCCAAGAATGTGATAGAGTCAGTTGGGAGAATGCACATCATATAAGTGCAATCAAACGTCTAAGGAATAAATTGAAGTCGTGTCAGTTTTCATTAGTAGGAAGAGATGTTAATGGTGTTGCAGATGAAGTATCGAAGCACACCAGAGTCAATAAAACAGAAGTAGAGTCTTATTGTAACTTTGCTCCATGGATCATCTCCTTATTGAGCAAAGATTCGATCAATCTTTCAATTTAATGAATGAATTTCAGTTTATCAAAAAAAAAAAAAAAACCAATCAACATTTAGTTACAATATAACCATTTGAAGAGGCCATTACAATTTCTTATTATTTTCTACAAGTAACCGGTAAAAGATTCTTTGTCTTTATTTTGAAAAATAGACCTTTATCAAGCATTGAATCTTCATGGGTTATCGATTAATACTACACTTGGAGATTAGTGGAAGACTCAGTTTGAGAAGTAATTTTTCAGCAACTCAGCTTCAAGGACGTGAGAAAGAGTACCACTAGAGAAGGACAAGCATTTAAGCCTTATTCCACGAAAGTTTTGAAGGAGTTACAATTGCAATTGTTTACGAATCCTTCAAATATTAGGATTTAGGCAAGAATTGAAGAAAAGTCTTAATTTGTTCCGTAAAAAGCAAAATTATGTTCCCCCTTATATAACCATCTAAATTTTGAATTGAAGAATTTCAGTCCGTGTAGTAAATTAGAATTTATAACTCTATATTTAATTGACAATCTCAAATCATTGATAAACCTTGCTATTTTGATGTGCTTATGTTTCTGCGAAGTTATTTCGGGCTACTAAATAAAAGAATTTTGTAACATGATTGTTGACTATCTTATTTTCTTGGCGACAATTAAGGTATTGTTGAAAAGAACTTGATCATAATCTGGTGATAAAAATATATTCAATAATCTCATTACACATTTAAATTAAAGTTATGCTCACGGGTATTTTCTTCTCTCTTTCCTCTCTGCGTAACCGTTTTTCCCAAGCTATCTTCTTTTATTTTCTTAATCTCCAAATCTAGATTTGCTCGGATTTAACATGAGATATCAGATTTGCTGAGTAAATTTGGGTTTGTGTAATTTGTTCTTCACGCTTTCAATAAAAAAATCACAATTTTAGTGATTTTAGGTTTTAAATGTTTTTTTCTCTTTTTGTTACTGTTTATTTCTTATAACTAATTCAAGGTGTTCAAGCCTTCAATGGTTCTATAATAGCCTTTGGGTGTTTCAATTGAATCTAGTGTATATTCAAATATATCTTCGTAAACGATCGATTCCAGCATGACGATGATCAAGATTTCTTCAAAAAAGATCAATGGCTATTGAAATTGGTTACGATCATGATGTTTAGTGCAAATCATCCTTTTTATAAAGGATTTTCTCTTGATGAGGAAGAATTCTCTAAATGATCGAAGCTTAATCAATACACCATCCCTCAAATTACATCAATTAATTCGTCGATCAACTATTATGTACTTTGTTTGTATTGCAATTCTGATGTTGTTGTAATAATTTGTTTTTGTACTTATATGTTGTATCTCTCTGATGTAATTGAATGTATTCATGGCTTCCAACTGGCCATTGTAACCCTTCTAACCTCAATTAATTAAATGAGGTATTTGAAATAAAAGTTTGAGACAGTAGCTTTTGTTTCCTTTAGGAATCTTTTTTATACAATCATAGGTACTAATTAAATATACAATAGGATAAGAAACTGAAACTAATACTTCTTGCAACTGTCTGTCAGTAAACTAAAGGATGGGTCTATCACTGTCCTGCATCAGTAACCTTGTTTTCATAGCCGCAAGTTTCAATTTTTGTATTTTTTTCTAAGTGTGTTCTACGACTTTGACCTAGACGTAAATATTTCTGTAAGTTTAGGTGTGTTTTTAGTTTAACATACGGCTAGGTTGGTATCATTTTTTCCATCCTTAAGTTGGTTACGACTACTTGGACACCTTATTTTCTTAGTCGTAAGTGACTTACAAATGGGAAACTGAAGAACAACTAGCTGTAAGTGGTGGTTACGGCTAGGTTTATGAGTTTTTCCCGGCCGTAAGTTGCCTATGAAACTCACGGAAAACACTATTTCTACGTGATTTTAAGGGATTGGAGCTAAGAAAGAGGTATACCTAAGATGAGTTTGAATATTTAAAATCGTATGTGAGATGCGGATTTGTGACTTAAACCATTCATTTGGGTTGAGTGAATCAAAATCTAGTCTTTTGAAGAAAAAAAAGGTAGAACTTTTTCCTTCGTATTCTTCTTCCCTCTCAAAAGTTCTAAAAATCCAATCTTAATTTGTTCAAAATCATTAACTATGTCTGATCACTAATTCGATTATTTAACCTAGTTCAACTAATTTAACACTGATTAACCACTAACCAAATAAAGGAAATTTAGCCATTAACTTTCTTTCTTACAAAAAAAAAAGGGAAGACAAACTTACTTCTTAATGACCCTATTTTATTTTTGTTTA
>JAJJMA010144827.1:0-14214 GCA_023529015.1 Papaver nudicaule
CCTCCAATCCCATTCACATTGGCGTATTTGTCAGAACCTGGCTGTCGCAACCTCTGAAATTAGAAATACCCAAAGAAATGAAGAATTGGGTGAAATTGAGAAGGCTTGCACATGACAGATATGTTGATCAATACCAAGCTGCCAAGTTGTGTAGAAAGTCTGAACATTCCTGAAGTAGTTACTTGTTAAGCAAATAGGTGCTCGGAGACTCACAAGTACCAACAGTTACAATCTCAAATGGAGTCTTTCTAATTTCGAGTGATGCTATAGTTGTGTCCCTTTGTTCAACACCGAAATAAACATAATCTCGCTTGACACCTCGAACAAGGCTGGACCTTCCTCAAGGTCTGGTGTAACAGAAGATGATGACGAACAATATAAAGCGGAATTAAGCTTAAAGATGCAGGCATAGCTTGACAATATAATACAAGTGTACAGGGATCCTAGGAAATAAAGATCAAGGAAGATTCATTTAATGCAGGTCATACAAGTTTGTTTCGACAAATATTTATCAGTAATGATCATCGTCACATTCAACAAAAGAGGATACTAGCAGTATTTATTATGTGCTATGGCAGTGTGCGAGCTACCAGTCTAATTGGCCAAAAGCCATCAGAGTTGTAACTTCAACAGCTATGACCAGACCAAGCCTGTTTAAAGAGATTAATCCTGTGATAACTCGTCCAAACTGTCTACACTCCCTAGTAATTGATCTACAAAAGTAGAACAAATATTCTGGGAAGATCTAATGTTCAAACATGTGCTACTAGCTTGTGCAGGTTTTTTTCCCACGCAAAGTGAGTTTTTTCACTTTTCTTATACCACACCTACCAAATGGTGAATCTCCTCTCTCTAAACAAAGTAAACTAGTTTGCACAATGTGAAGGTTTCCTAAGGTTGAAAGTAACTAATTTTCATACATGTAATATAGAAGTGACTGGCAATCAATGACAAACTTTCCTACCAAATCCCAATAGACTGATGAATTTGTATGCTTTCCAGCAACAAAAGTCACAAAACTTATCTCAAAATGACAACATTATATATAAATGTGTACACATCCTAGATATCCATTGTATAAATTTGTTAATAACTAACTTACGACCCAGAATACTTGCAATGAATCACAACTTTTATCGTTCCAAAGAATTGGATTCGTAAGCATATCAATGTGGATAATAACAAGTATTCTACTATTACTATATTAGCAATATTAGGAACTTAAGTACACGATTTGCAGTCATATAATCTGGTAATTGTAGGCGTAAACTAAAGTATATCAACTATTCTATGTGTGAACTCATTCTCTCAAATGAAGATGCTGAAATTCTCGACAGTATCATCGCAGTTCTGAATCCAGACAAGTGTGCAAGGAACCTTGCTAGAATATGAGCCTAGTCATGGATCGAAAAAAGTGGCATTATTTGTAGACAGACAGCTAACTTGTTTGTAGTTAACACATACAATTACCCAAAATTTCAAAGAGCAACAACTGAAGTCAATAATTATAACCAAATAAAGCATGCATAAACGATTAGGTGCTTTGATAGACCTCTTGTTTATCTCTACATATCACCTAAACTGTGTACCCTACAAAGTGGCATGGAAAATCTCACTTTTCTCCATAAGCAATAACACACCGCTTTTGCACACAACAAAAGTTTGGTAGAGTACTAGAGTAACAGATCATGTTAGCTGTTGAAGTACTCTGCCTACTGAGTTTTTTTCTGAACAAACTTTCTTACATTTTCCTATTCAACAATTGTTTTGTAATACAAAATTGTAAACATTCTAGCAACAAAAATTCACATAACTTATCTCATAAATGACGACATTTATATGTGAATTTGTTTTTTTTCCTATAAACCCGCGTACAATTAATCCATTTCACATTTATCCCACGTTCTTTATCATTCAAAGGTAGTTATAGTAAAATAAACCGTATATGCATTGTTGCGCAATCATAAAACTGGACTAAGACAAAAAGAAACCACAAACTTGAATTCTTAAATTTCTCCATCAAGAGATTCTAAGAAAATAAGAACCAAAAAGGCGGCCCACTAGTACCACAGGGAGAGCTTTATATATTTTGATTCCATCCTCGTAAACAGGTCTACATCCTGCATCACATTCTCCGACGAAATTGTTAAAAGAAAACGGCAACATGTGTTAACATGGAGATATAGCTAAACTCCAACTTAGATAACACGCAGATAGATGTGAGATACATGTAACAAGAGGCAATTAGGATTCCACATATAATGGTCACAAGTTACAGCATGCTGTAAATTGATTAAGCTTAAATCGCAAACGTTTAAAAGTTTTAATGACAATCACCTGATCTATATTTTGTGTCAAGGATCTCTTCCGCTCTATTGCTGCTTCGCCTTCTTAAAACTGTTTTTTTTTTTTTTTTTTTTTTGGTTTCTTACTTGATATTTTCACGCTCTTCTGGTTCCATTGTCTTCACATCTTCTTCTCCTAATGCTTTCAATGAAACAAAGCTGCTAATATAAGGAATTGAACCATATAAAGGTTTTCTGTAATTCACGAGCATTATGGAACAAGAAGAATTTATGCCATAAGAAATGAGACCGGTATCACTTTGACATAAAACTGCACCATTCTTCATCAAGGCAAGCGGTGTCATATCTACAAGACTGAACTCCTTACTCCAACTCCACGCCTGGTATTCCTTCGGATCATTCATTTTACAGGTACCATTGTTTTTCTTTACCATATGTCAGAAGTATTGACATCTGTTCCATCGGTCGAACAAAATAGGAATCCACTCAAAACCCCAAGTGAGTGCCATGGAAACTTTCCATAGTAATGTGAAACAGGTGGTGATGGAATTTCACAGAACTTTTCATCAGCCAAATTAAACGCCACAATCTCTCTATCCACGGTAACCCAGTAAAGAGTTCCATTTGCAAAAGCTCCCTGCAATTGACAAAAATCACAGACAGAAACATCTAATCTGAATTCTCCTACAGTTCTCCATCCCTTGCCACTTCCAAGAGTATATATCTCAACCACATGTTCAACAATGAGTTCTTCCTCCTTGGATTCGAAGATTCTAACAACCTTGTACTCATTACTCGATGGAAGATAACCAAATCCACTCAAGAATTCATCACAAAATATTTTAAGTTTATTAACCTCTGGAAGGATAACAAATTCCTTTGCTTTGTGATGGGATTACAGATATAATTATAATAATCATCATCAAATCCACTTGAGCAAATTAAGCCATTATATGAACCAGCAATGCAATTACTCTGAATTAGAGGGCTTAAATTGACCTTAATAATTTTATTCAAGGGTGTCTTATCATCATCATTACTAATCTCATCATTATACTCAAAAAAATTGAGCCGTCGTACAAATCCATTACGAGGACTTGTGAAAACGAAACTTAACTTACCAGGATTATGATTGTTAAGATGCAATCGAGAGAAAAATGGAAGATGCACAAGATTTCTCCATAGTTTGCAAACTAATTTACCCTCCAAAACTGACTCAGTTGGTAACCTAATCAATATGTCTAGTATGATCTCTGGTGGAAGAATGCTCATCTCTCCCATGATTATTCTAGTTGAGAGGACCGAATCACAGGTGAGAGAAAATATGAGCTTAGGGTTCAGAGAAGTTGGTAAGTGAAAAGCTTGGTATACAAGATTTCTGATTTTCTATGGATGGGGGCAAAAATTTGCTTCAACTGGACTAGGGTAGCAAAATTAATGTCCTGTTTTTGGCACTGCACGATTTTTGTTGGCACTTCAAAACACTAACACTATCCAAATGTAGTTATAAGGGATGTCTAAATATGTAGGAATAGTCTAAGTTGCCCTTACAGACTAAGGATTAGATTAAAATACCCCTAAATCTTAACTAATTATCCTAGTTTATAACCCTAATCCTAAAACAAAAACAAAAATTGATTTTCAGTATCTCTTCTCATTTACTCTCTTTTTCTCCCTTTGCTTCTCCTTTTTCATTTTTCCCTTTCCTTCTACGTTCCTCGTCTCGATTCATCGCCAATACGAAAAATTCATCGTCTCGATTAAAATTCAAAGATGGCGAAAACAAAATCGACCCTGAGAGACACTATAATTGAACCAGGAATAGCAAGAGCAGCCTCAAATCAACAATCCACAGCGGGAGAAACTTCAATTGAGAAAGAACCCGCCGCTGAAGTAGAGGCGTCCACTGATTTAGCGTTTAATCAATCACAAGACCCCAATATGCGTATTAGGTACTAATTCTGAACAAACCCCGTGTTTTCAATCATGTTTTCATTGTTTTTTTAGGTTAGAATCATCGATTTAGGTTAGTTTTTTTAGGTACAGTATTTTTTTACGGTTTGTTTTCATAGCAAACCGCGGCGTAAAACCATTGTACGCCTAGCTATTCATCAGCGTCCTAGGCGTAAAAACAATTACGCCTTGGTATCATACCATAAGAAAAGCCCTAGTTTTTCCCTTTTCGCCTTGGAAACCAAGGCGTAAAAAAAGTGGACTGTGCTCACAAAATATTGAACCGTAAATACACCAACCAAACCGTAAAACAGGATATAAGGCGTAAAAATCAAAATTGAAGCGTAAAATGTTTTGAATTTCAATTTTTTTGCCAAGGCAGTTTTACGCCTTCATATACCAGTGTATAAATTTTGAGTATTCAAACTTTATGGTTAAGTTAAATTTACGTCTTGGTTTCAAACCCATAACCACGACGTACATTTCTTCTGTAACACATTTTTTTCGGAAACCAAAATTTACGCCTTGGTATACTGGTGCGTAATTATTTCAAACCAAGGCGTAAATTGTACAGTTGAGGCGTAAATTTTTTGCTGCCTCTCACAGGTTTTGCTCATTGGTTGGTTGTTTATTTGTGTTGTTTGTGTATGTGTTTAGGGAACAAGATAAACAGAAGAAGCAGAGAGGAAATGATATTTCGCCTGTTGCCAGTCCCTCACCTCGGAATAAAAGTGATAAGTATCTAACTTTTTCCAGGAGAGGTACAAAAAATTGTCAGGAACAATCAACATTACCTCAAAATGATGGACCAAATGAGATTGTTGAAGAAGAATCATTTTCAATCCAAGAGAATGAGATTCAACAAGAACCCAACCAATCTGAAGAGGAGAATGGCGAATCAGAAGAAGAAGAATCATCTGAAGAAGACGACGAAGAAGAAGAATTAGTCGCTCAGGATGTTTCTCCCCTTTCTCAAGAAGAACCCACTCAACCTCTTGGTCTACCTCCTCCAGAACCAAGACTTAAGAGGAAAGCTACAAAGCCTCGGGCAAAAGCACCAGAACCCAAAGGCAAGCACATTCCTCCACCTAATGATGAAACGTTCTGGTTGCCCAAACCTCCTAAGGGAACAAAGCATTGGGGAGAAGCACGTGATGGGAACAAAGTGCTATTTGGTTACCCATGGTCCTATGCTGCAAAAGTGGCTTCTGCGCGGGTAATTATCTTATAATCTCAAAATTAGTTTATGTTGTTTGTACATTATTTTATCCTTCCAACAAAGTACATTAATTTCTTTTGTTTTTTGTAGGACCACAAAAGGCTTGCGCTTATTTTGAAACACTCAAGGCCTAAAGTGTGGGATTTGGAGTTGGAATGTGACAAGGTTCAAAGCAGTGTAAAAGAAAAAGCGAAACAGTTGTATAATGCTTCAATACATACCCAGGTCAAGTATGATGGTGTTACAGTGAGTGCACTTAGAGAACGATATTGGCCAGAGACCGACACTTTTCACTTTGGATTTGGCGAAATGGCTCTGATTCCCGATGATGCAAAGCAAATCAAGAATCTTGAAACTCGTGGAAAGCATGTGTTTCTTGGTAAAGATAACAAGATGGAATTGGGGGAGCTCAACCGATTAGCTATGAAAACGTTTGGGTGGTCTAAGGATCAATGTGAGGAAGAGTGGATATATGGGGGTAGTGGGGAACCCGGGGTTTTCAAGAAGGGTAAACTCAAGGGTAAGAAAATTGTTAGCAATCTTTTGTGGTTAATGTATGGTGATACCAAGCAGAAGGTCATAGACGGCAAAGTGATAAGTGATGTGGAAGCCACTAGAGTTGCGAAAGCTTGGATGTTGCACACCTTGGGCACCGTCATGTTCCCTGATCAAACGGGTAATAGGGTCAATGCATGATACTTAAAATATCTTGATGACATTGATAAGCTTGATGATTATGCGTGGGGCACTGCTGTCATTGCCTTCTTGAACGCCGCACTTGCTAAAGCTTCAAGAGCAAAAACCACCAAAATCTAGGGAGATGTTCGTCTTCTACAGGTAAGATTATCCTTTGTGTAATAACCTTATGTTAGTTTTGCATATATGTCATTGAAATATGGGTATTTCGTTAATTTGCAGTCGTGGTTCTATGACCATTTCCCCACTTTGGCACCCAAGGAGGATAGTGATTGGGTTAACAAACCAGAAGGCACCCCTACGGGTAAGAGATTCCCTTTCAAAGAAGGTGGTCTACATGACAAGGAAGCGAAGATAGCTGAGAAGAGACAACAATTGGATGCATTCCCTCTCAGAGATGTGGTTTTTGACCCTTATCTTCGCTTGAGACATGATGAAAATGGCAATTTGGAGGATGTGCGTGAATTTTCACAAGAGAGTAGTTACACCAGACCTGTGTTTCATCCATCAGGGTTCCATTTGTACAATCCTCAACGAGTGATGCGCCAACTTTGTTATGAACAACCAATAGATCGGGAAGAAAAGTTCGTGTTGCAGAAACGAGGCTCCAAACTTGATTCTTCCAAGTGCAAATTGGTTTACGACCACTGGGAAGATCGGGAAGCCGCGGACAACCAACTAGTGTTGAACAAGGAGAATTTTACAGCCAATATAATTGATGTCGAGGAAGGATACTTGGAGTGGTTTAACGAGTTTGGACATCCCATGATGATCAATATTGATCCTAGAGCCTCAGAGGCGATTCAAAAGTAACATGAAAGACTCACTCGTAATACTGCAAGCACATCAAGTGAGGCTTCAATGATAGATACCTTGAAGAAAAAGCTTAAACAAGCCGTAAGTAAATAGATTTCTCGTCTCATGATTTAAATTTTCTCGTCTTGATTGTTGTCTAACATTGTGTGTCAATTTGTTTATATTGTGTAGAAGGAAAATGTTTTATTGGTAGCTTCTAGACTTACCCCATGTATCCAAGGTGGTTAGAGGCTAAGTGTTGAATAACAACGCGTGATATAGAACCAGTTAGAGCACACCTTTGATCCCAAATATCAAGGGGTTTTTGACGAGTTAAGGAGGAAGACGAGAAACAAGAGGGGGCCTCCAGTAAGACAAGCTTCACCATCTTCAGCGGAAGAAGATGCGAGTTTTGATGAAGCTCAAGGGAGAGGTCGAGGTCGTAGTGGTCTTAAAAGTCGTGGTGCATCATCATCTTCATCGAACAAAAGAGGCAAACGAGGAAAATTAACAAAGCGTTAACTCTTTATCTATCTTGAACTCATCTTTTATGTGTTTGTTATGTGGTTTGAGCAATGGATAATGGTTGTTTGTTTCTATTATGTGTTTGTTTTGTGGTTTGGACAATGGATAATGGTTGTTTGTTTAAGCAATGAATTTGTGTTTGTGTGGTATGTACTATCTTCTTTTTGTGCATTTTTTACAGGCTTTTACGCCTTGGTTTGTATCCAGAAAAGAGGCGTATACGGTATTTACGGTCCACAAACCAAACCGTAAAAATGTTTACGCCTCAGGAAATAAGGCGTATACCTGGGTAATTTTGAGCATCCAATTTACGTCTCCATAATACGGCGTAGGAGTATTTTTACGCTTCACTAACCAAGGCGTAAATTCTGAGAATTTATGAAAAAATGTTTACGCCTTGTAGATGCACGCTGTAAGACTCTCCTGTAACTCTGAATTTTCAGGCTCATAATTTACGTCTCAAGATACCGGGCGTAAATTTTGCTTGAAAATTTGCAAATTTTTACAAGTACCTTGTACGCCTCAGTAACCAAGGCGTAAATTCTGAGAATTTCTGAAAAAATGTAAGTTATGTTTACACCTTGTAGATGCACGCCGTAAGTACTCTCCTGTAACTCTGAATTTTCAGACTCAAAATTTACGTCTCAATATAGCAGGCGTAAATTCTCTTGAAAATTTACAAATTTTCCCAAATACTTTTTACGCCTCATTAACCAAGGCATAAAACTGTTGATTCTTGTTATTACGCCTTGGTAATTCAGGCGTAAATTATGAACAAATGAAAAATATCTTAACGAAAACAAATGGGGTAAACAAGAAGCTTCAAATTATACCAAATATTCCAAAAAGCATTGTTTAGGTAGACAAATAGATATTCAAAATACATTACAAAACCATAGTTTGGCTTCTTGAACTTGTATTACCACAAAAGCATTACCAAAAAAGCATTACCAAAAAAGCATTACCACCAAAAGCATTCTTAATCGTCGGCCAAATTGACATATGTTGAATCATCGCCCAAGTTGACATATGCCGAATCCCCAAAGGTCGCCTGCCAATGGTGCATCCCGGCTTCGTAAAATTGTGCCCATTTCTTACCATTCGCCTTGTTCATAGTGGTTGGGGCCAACGGT
This sequence comes from Papaver nudicaule, assembly GCA_023529015.1. Taxonomy (NCBI): domain Eukaryota; kingdom Viridiplantae; phylum Streptophyta; class Magnoliopsida; order Ranunculales; family Papaveraceae; genus Papaver; species Papaver nudicaule. Next base: position 8,628 of record JAJJMA010144827.1, read on the forward strand.
GGTAAAAGGACATTCATCGGACAACTTAGACCAATAAGGGACAATCTTGAACAAACGCGATGAATAGTCTTCTCTTCTTTGCTTGTGTCTCATTGTATTTCATAAAGTCCGGCGTGAATGTCCAAGAACTCTTATTGTCGAAGTAGTCAACCACACACCTATAAGCATCCGCAATTAGGTGTCCACACACCGAAAATCTCATCCAAAATGCACTATTCATAATGGGAACTCCACCTTGCAAACGAGCTTGAAACTTGATGTACTCTTGGTGTGGTGACGAACCTTCCGGCACCAATAAAATGGTCTTGTAATATTGTGCTTGACTCCTTAGTTGGGTTAACAACCCTTGTATAATATAATTGGCTTGGGTCATGTTTCTCCCCTCCATGGTTGCACCCGAAAATGGCCCTAGTTGGTCCGTGACCACATGATAACCGCAATCACCGTCTCCTTCTACATCATCCATTGACACTATGTATTTACGAATGCAAGCGGGTAAATATTTATACCAATCTTCATAAATAGTGTGGTGAGGGCGAACAAACTTACCATCCCGGTCCTTTATAGGGTTTACCATATGTCCTCCTCTCTTGTACCTAATTGTCTTCTTCCTAACAATGGGTAAGCTTATTTCTTCACCTTGAATAGCAGGAGACTTTCCCTTGGAACTCTCTTGAGTCAGATGTAGCGGACCTTTTCCTTTGACATTTGAAGCACCGCTAGTGGAACCTTCACCAATTTTAGTCTTGGGATGTTTCATTGACTCTAGTAGCACCGCTTGCAATTCATCATCCTCTTCATCACCCTCGTATGCTTGATTCACCCACTCAACTTCAATTGGGTCTCTTCTCTTCGATGCAATATTTCTTTCCTTGACATTCATCCGCTCTTCCCACCTTGGCACCTTAGTACGTTTTCTACCTTTCCCCGGTCCCTTATCCGGTTCCTCGATATCCAAGTTAGTTTGAGGTTCCACAAATTGTAGGACTTTATACAACCAAAATCTTTTTTGACCCTCGTTCATTCTATTGTAAAAGTTGGTGATTGCCTCATATTAGTAGGTGTGTTGCGAAACTCGGCTTGTTCACCTTCGTCTCCAATTGGTTCGTAGAAAGAGAGTTGTTTCCAAAAAGGGTGAATGTCCTCGAGTGAGATCAAACCATCAACGTATTTAGCGAACATGTGCCGGCGTGGTAGTCCCATGGATGTCCATATTCAACATACGCACACCTCTGTATAGTTTCCATCCACATACGCCTACAATTCTTTCATTATCCTTTCAATTGCCCATTGCGACACCTTGAACCAAAGTCGACTCAGCCATCTCCCCCATGGGTTCGACAAGAATTTGGTTATTCTCCTACTCCGGCTTTCTTCAAATTTAGTTTTGATTCTACGGAGATCATCCGTGAAGAGAATGTCCATAGATTTAAAAATAGAAACAAAATTACCATCACCGGTGTGGAGAGTACTTTTGAAACGGTGATGAGAAGACTCCACGGTACTCGTTGCTTCGTTTCCAAGATGTAGGTATTGGTTTGTGAAACAATATACAAACTTAACTTTGATGGCATCATCCAACCACTCATTTTTCAAGTAATTCACGACATCCGGAAAACGGCCCCAATGCGCCAACAATTTTGCTTTTTGCCTTTCACAATCTTCCACCGTTGGTGACCATACCAATGTTTCCCAATCACCCCCAAATGTCTCCCACATTTTCTTATTCTTAATGAAGTCAATCTCTATTTGTTCAAACTCACGTATTTGTTGATCTAATGGTAGTTTCTTGATCCTCGTTTTTTCCCCCGATTTGGGTGGCCAAATTATCTTTTTGCATTTAACTTGCACACTATTCCAAGCGTGGTAGGTGCAAAGAAGCTGGTGAGCTTTAGGAAATACCTCGCCAATAGCATTGATTAGAGCAAGTTCTTTGTCGGTGAGGATAACCATTGGAGAACGATCTTCGGTGTAAAAAAGTTTAACTTGTGAAGTGCCCACACATAACTTGTTTCAAGCTCATTTTCCAAGAAACAAAAAGCCACCGTAAACGGTGATTTAGTAGAAGTTTGGCCTACGACGTTCAATAGTGGAAGCTTGTATTTATTGGTTTTGTAGGTGCAATCTATTAATAGGATTTATGGATTGCAACGTGCCAACTTGATGAAGTCCGGATTAGCCAATAGTAGATGTTTAACTTTTTGCTTCCCATCCGGTGTCTTCTCCTTGAGGTCAAAGAACATTGTGTATTTTTTCTCCTCCGCCAAGACCATCACTTGTTGCATTACATCCCTATTACAAGAGTCCATCTCTTTAAACCTTGAGATGGCATTGTAAATGGTACTCAATCCAGAATTATTCTTCTTGTTTGCCTCCTTTAGGTACCGTAGGATATCCAAAGGCGTCATTCCTTGTCTCCACAAACGTTCGACTATCTCCAATTCCTCCGGTTTTAACTTTGAGGCTCGAGCATGGCTAAGCAAAGTCTCCGGCGGATCTTGGTTGTGCTTACCGCATATGCTACTCTTCAAGAAATACCTCTTCTCATGATCAAGCCAAAATTGAAGCTTGAAAGGACAATCGGTCTTTGAGGTGCGGCTTATTGGCGTAGGACTGTTGGGATGCTTTCTCTTGTAAGAGGTACCCTGGATCCGCCATTTCGGTTGGAAAACAAAAATATGGCTTAGAATACCCTTTCGAGCCTACTAAGTTGGGGGCATCAAGTACATACCCTGGATCCGCCATTTCGGCTTTCAGGTCACACCATAACCGGTGGTCATGACCGTTATAATAAGCACGTGTTGTACCATAACACAAAAATTAAAGAGAAAAGTTCATTTTATCATGTAAGCAATATCACACAGTATTAAAAATCAATTTTGAGACACCAAATTACACAGTTAAATTAAACCATAATTTGGGAAATTAATCCCTAATTTGGGAAATTAAACCTAATTTCTTAAAATTAAACTCTAAATTAATATTACACAGTATTAACATAAACTCTAATTTTTTAATCTTCTAAATCATTTTCCTAATACACAGACAACACAAAAGGCATAACACCGACATTTCAGAAAAGATTCCTCTTATAAAGCATGAACTAACCATTTTATAAATCAAAAAGCGCAAACAGTCATCGACAATGACTTTTCTAAAGCATACGGTGACATAAAAGAGAAGAAAAAAACTAGGGTTTCCAAAAAATTTACCTGTTCATGGCATTTTCCTTCGCATCCATCTACTCAGAGCTTATTCTTCGTCAAATTTCTTCTACTCTCAAAAATTGCTTCTCTGGTTCGCCTCTCTTTTCTCTCTCTCTCTCTCTCAATAACACAAAAAACACAACAACAAAAAAAAAACGAAAAAGAAAGGGAAACTGAGGTCGATTTAGGTTTCTCAAGGGTTTATGTGTCATTTTAAGACACCCTTGTCAAACAAAAATTGACTAACTTTTGTAGATTTAGACGGAATACTAAACAGAAAGGGTAGTTTATAAAAGTTTAACTTATCGACGGTACTTAGGTTGCATCAATTCAGACAATGACACTTTATAAAAAAATCCCTTTCATTGTTTGCATGAAAAGTTGCATAGTCATTAAAAATAAATGATTTTCAGCGACTAGCTGCATTTTGATAAATAATTCCACTTGAATCATACATGTCCAAAAGTTTCTAGACTACACACCAAGTTAAAATTGAAAAACTAAAAGCCTACCTGACAACCAAAGCAGAAATAAGTCTGAAGCAAATATTTTGCTTCAAAAGAAGTTAGTTTTTCTACTTCTAAAAGTCATCTGGAAAATAAGTTTATGAACTAGCCTTAGAATGTTCAACTTAACAAAAACTACTTCTCACGTGCTATCGAAACACCCTATAAGTAATTCAATGGTTCTAAGTCAAAAAATTATGCTACTTACTTACCAATCGATAGGAAGTTCTAAAAGTTATGATGCGAATGAATCGATCAAGTATATAAGCCTATAAAGGCTATTCGTCTATAACAAATCCATTATCCGTATTCCATTGATCAAGTAAAACTACTTTTATATAATCAAATTGGATATTGATTTGCTTCTGGTTAACTCGAACAACATCATTTATCTTCTAATTTTAATTCATTTTCGTTTCCAATTGTTATTACTAATTAACATCAGTCAACTTCCACTTGCCTCTCATAGCTGTCACGAATAGCACTTATTGAATCTCAAGTCGTCTTTGGAAGAACCCGCGAATGGTTTGTCTTCATGGCAAGAAGGTAGACAATAATGTTGTAAACTGCAAGGAGATCAAAGTTTAAATACTAAATTTGGTAGTGTTTTCTAAGCAATCACTTCTGTATCTTTTGACTTTTGAAAGTTGGTTTTTTATGTGGAGGGTGTAAGTAGTATAAGGCATTAAAAAAACACCAAAAAAAAATATATCAAAAGTTTGCCCACTCTTTTTGATATGTTTGAACGTGACGCATTACTTTGGCACTGCAACAAAACTAAACATGCACAAGACTATTTGTTAGTTATCCTCTGTTATAGACTGGGTATCCCCTAATTTGAGAAAGGCAGCGTCTTTGTGATAGGGAGATGGATGTTTTTGGAGATCATGCTTTGCACTGCAGATATGAGGTTGGTTTTAAATTTCGTCATGACCTTGTCCGGGGTACTATTGATGACATGTGTTTTCGAGCAGGTGTTCCAGCAAGGAAAAAAGTGGCGTTACAACATTGAAGCGGATTTGACATCCTTGCTTTCAGATACGGATTTGGCACCCTTGGTTTCATTACTTTGGGTGAAATTTCTCTTTCGGAGAGATTGTAATCTATAACGGGATTGGAGCCCAACTTGTAGTCGGGCTTCCAACCAATTTTTATTGCAAACAAGTGAATAATTGTAAAATAAAAGATTGAAATATCAACAAAAGAAGCAGTCAAATATATTAAGAACTTGATTAATATATGGTGCATTGCCCCAATATTTTTCTAACATGAAGACAACAGATGAATGAATAAAACCAAAGTAACTATTTCAGTATTTAACTCGATCTAATTAATAAAACCCCCCTAATTCACTTACTAAATAGTTTCTAACAACTGACCCTCTACTGAAACTAACTAATTTATTGAAGACTAAGAAATCTAAATCTGCAACTAACTAAGCAAATAGAAACATTGAGATAACAACAGCAATGAAATAAGATAAGGAAATCGGAACCATTGGCTTAACACCACCACTGCGATCAGAAGGAGTGTTGGTAGTATTGTCCGGTGGTGGTGGAGTTTCATTCTCCAGTACTTTGATAATCATCTTCTGACCCCTTTCACAATGTCCAGAAACACCACTAATGAAATAAAACAATCCCGAACGTTCAAATTTGTAAACAGTGTCACCATTGTTTGAGAAGAATACTGGATGTGCTGATCTACATTTATCATACTCTGAATCTGTCACCACCAGTACTGAATCCTTCTTGTATTTAAAATCTACAATGCAAAATAAAGCCGATGTTACGTGATGATATTAGTGATCTGAGTTTGCACCAAATTTTTTACCGATTTAAAAAAAAAACACAAATAATTATCATGTGTAGTACT
>JAJJMA010144850.1:0-20151 GCA_023529015.1 Papaver nudicaule
TTATTACGTTTCAGTCCTCTTAAATGATTTGGGGGTTTTGATTCTTCACTTAAACCCTTTTTCCTTCAGTCAAACAAACAAAAATGGCTGCTTCAAGAATATTTCTCTCTAGGTTATCATCGCTTCGATCTTCTCCATCACTCTCTTCCAAACTCAAAACTAAACCTTCAATTTCATCTTCACCTCTCAAAACTGCTTCTGCTACTAAGTCTCAGATTTCTGATTCTATGAATCGCATCTCTAGAAATTCAAGGTCAGTTATTTTTTTTTTCTAAATCTTTCTATTTATTTTTTTTGGTTTTTTCTTTCATTTTTGGGGGTGAAATTTACTTGAAGTTGCGTATGTAGGTTACCAGTATTGGGCAGTTTAATGTCAATGATGCCATTGCATAGTGCTATTGCTTCAGCTAGATTACAGTCAATACTTTCTAGTGAATCTCAGAGCTGGGGGTTGATTCCTCAAGGTATGTGTATTCTTTTTTCTTGAATTTTTATGTGATATTTTTGCTTGATTCATGAATGTGGGTTTTGGGTGTGAATTTGTGTGTTTATTAGGTTAAAACATCAGAATTTATTTGTAAATTTTCAGGTTAGTTTGTAGCTAAATGTGAGACTGTCTTAGCTTGAACATGTAGGGTTTCTTTCTGTTAAGACTTCACCTTGAACAATCATAGTTGAGTAGGTGATTTACCAGAGAAAATGAATTAAGAGATCGTTCTTTGTAGGAAACTATGTTATGTGTAGTTTGGATGTAGTTTAACAATATAATACCTACATGCTCCCCGTCTTTAGTTTATTGTGATTTCCGTGTTTCAGGGGTGGTTTTTGGACATTGATAATCAACCCAAACATCTGATTTCCATGAAAAAGTTTCCAAAATGCATACAAAGATAAATGTGTTAATGTTTTACGGAATAGGAAGCTAAGCTAAGCTAAGCTTTGATTGCAATTTTCATTTTGGGGGCTTTTGCGTTGCATGACAAATGAAATATGTTGCACCGATTTTTTGCCTTGTAAATGTAGACTCAATGCACACTACATTTCTTAGTTGGTGGCTGAAAACAACTACTGTGTATCTGTATTGGTAGGTTGATTACTTGGATACTGCCATCTAAAAGCAATTCACTGAGAGCTCTTTTCTAGAGCATCTTTGTGTTTCAAGAGCTTTATTCGTTTTTGATGTCCAGGAAACTATCTAGTTATTCCATTAAACGATAGTTAGCACTTTTTGACTTTTGGTGTAATTTAATGTTAGTATATAGATGATTGTTTACTAAGGTTTTCACCTTCCAAAAATATTTTAAAAGAAATAGTTACTGAGATTGACTCTCTACGTGGAGTCACAAGTCCTACAGGCTATTCTAGCCACAGTACAGACTCTTGGAGAACAACTATTCCTTGTTGACTCTCTACAGTAGATAAGTAATCAATGTATCGAATCTCTTGGAAATGTTCGTGGAATGGTAGAGACAGTCTGCTATGGCTCAATAGAATAGTGAGCGGGTTTTGACTTTTGTACTTGTACAGAGCCTATCTCAACATTACTAGTCATTCTAGGAGAGGGAAGCTCTCCTACGTTTATAATCTTCTAAAAATAGGACTCCAAACTTTTCCTTCTAGGATTAAAATGCACTTCCAAATTTACTTGGAGAGCAATTCTCTTGTATGCAAAACTGGGTATAGGGTATTCTGATTGGCCTATACCCAAAAAACGGATCATACCTCCCCCATTAGGAGGCTTCCAAAAAACGGATCATACCTCCCCCATTAGGAGGCTTTTGGTCCCTCAAAAGCATGAAACTAGGAGGTGGGGAAGTTTACCCTGCATCTGTCCTTTGGAGTACCACTTTCATGCTTAAAGCTTCTCCCTTCAAGACAGACTTGAAACATTTCTTGTTCTCCAGCTCTGGTCACTTGTTTTTTCTTGTTAAGAATCCAGTCTTTTTTTGCTATTTCACTTGGAACTAAGTTTTGCACAACTCGTAATGACGGCGACTCATTTTGTTCGTCAAGTAGCAAAGATCCAAGGAGCCTAACTTTCTTGGCATTTGATGTTGAGTATGTCTTCATGTAGCGTGGCAGATCTAGGGAGCTTTAGTACCATATTCCAATCCAAAATTTTGGATGGACCATAGCGTAATGGTTTCAACTTCTTATTAGGGCCTTTTAATCGTGCTTTCCCCATAGTTAACCAAGCAATATCGCCTACCTAAAAGGTATGTCGAGTTTGATGTTTATCTTGATGTTCCTTAAACCGTGCTAGTGTTCCTTCATACTCGTTAACACATTGTCGATGTAGCCTAGCATTCGGTACTTGGACGTCCGGTATATTCTATGTTCCACTTGCTGTTTTGGTGGTAACTTTTGCGGCTGTTCCAGGGAGTCTTCAAACCCTTCTAACAACTGTGATATATCTTTCTTTCGGTTTTAATGCACTCGCAAGAGTTTGCACAAGCCAGTTCACTAGGTTCTTTGACAACTGGTCGAATCATGAGTAGACTAAACTTCCGACTCACCAGGTGTTTGGTTTGTTGAGCAGTCATAGTTGTAGTTTCTTCTTCTCTTTAGAAGCTAGAATGTGGAACCCTTTTCCACCTTTCACCAGCCTCCAAGTATTTTCTCGTCGAGGGAGAGTTGCATCCCTGTCCTATAGGTAAGGACTTCTAAATATAACATGACAAACATCTAACGGGACAACATCACATTTACCTGATCTACGTATTTCCCGTCAATGTTGAATTTGAAGGTGCATTCAGTAGTCGCTTGCAGCTTTGTATCCTTCTTCAACCATCCTAACGGGTACGGCTTAGAGTGTGGTGTTGACTTCAGCTTCAGTTTCTTCACAAGTCGTTCAGATATCTAGTTTCATTGTGATCCACTCTATCAAGCGAAATTATTCATGTATGTATGAAGTATGGGTTTGTATACCATTTCTCATAACATACTTTGTAAAATCTGGGTACTGTAGAAGATACACTTAAGCAATTAATGAGTGCAAACCCAGAAAATAGATAAGTTGAATGTGTGCTAACTATTTCTGTAATTCAGCGCATACATTTACTGTATACTAATCTTTTTAACCTTGCCATGTTGCAGGCAACTCCATGCCTTTATGACGGCATTACTTATCTTCTCTCGTGATTTTGAACCTTGAGGACTTGTGTGTTTACGCTAAGGACTTCCAGTCTTACGACCCTGGCTGACTTTTATTTTTTGTTGATACTCTGAAAACTAAGAAGTTTTTGGATACTTTTAGAAGGAAAGTTTTCATAAATGTTTATTGACCTTCTGTGATTTTTTCCATGTATCTGTCAGTGACAGGAGGTACTGTTGCAGAAGAAATATTTTATTTGCACTTCACCACTATTGACACTTAAACAGTGTGTAAAAGACAAGCTGCTTCAGAATGAAATTTGTGCAGCATATCTTAACCCTGGTATGAACGTACATAGTCAACTCAGGCAGCCTCCCTGAGTGATTGGCATTTGTATAAGAAGCCTTGTTTTATTCATAAACCGAGTCTTTACGTTAGTGTTAATATACTGTTGCAAATATGGACCAACATTTGGAATTGCACAATAAACCAACTCCAAAAATCCACGGTTCAGCTTCACCTGGCCGTCAAAAATGCCTTACATGAGACATCTGCATAATACGCTTATTACCTGTTTTTTCTGGCGTTCACGCCCTTGCTATGCTTATGGGGGTTTCGGAAAGTAAATATGAGAATTGGCTTCTTTTGAGATTCAAAAGAGTTTGTGGAGTATCTGTACAAGTACGTCTTCTGGAACATGATCAAAAACAGCGACCTTCTTCCGATGATTATCATCAGAAGCATTAGATTAGAGAGTTTCAGCATCTTTTTCTTTCTTCCTTTACGCATCAGTCACCGGGAAAAATATAGGTCAGGAGGCGCATTCTGACGGTTGAGTCGCGGAAAGGCTTTGGCTTACCTACAACCATGAGAAGATTCTCGATCCCATCTCGACTTTGGGGTCGCAACAATGAACACAAACATTAAGCCATATTTCCGTCTCTCTACCTGCAGCTCCCCTGAGTGATAGGCATTAAGAAAGAAAGGCCTTGTCTTATTTATGAACCGAGTCCAGGCAGCAAGTAGCAACAATAAACACAAACATTAAGCCACAACGCACATTTTAAGGGACGGCACAGATTTTGGGCCTATCTTCAAGTACTATGCTGGTTTTATCGAGTGTAGTGAACCACGAAGAGAATTTACCATCTTACACGGCAGATTCAGTTCACTAGATTTTGGGCAATGAAACAGGCTTTAGGCTGTAATTCATATTTGGGCAACCAAGCAGCTTTTTTTTTCAGGAGAGAGATTATTCAAGCAAAAGTTACAAAGAAACGATTTTCAAAATGAACAATAGTCTACCTTATGGTTACGCGATACAGTGGTTCTTGGTGAGCCATAAAATAATACAAAAACGCGGGATGGCCGCCCCTGGATCTGGTTGGGAACAATAGTGGGTGGGTTGTTTCTGTGTTAGTTTGTTTCACAGTTCACCAATCTTTCCTATATGCGTCAGTGGATCTAGAACCCTTTTTTTTTTTTTGAAAAACAGTGTTTTATTTAGAGGACAAACCTTATATAGTTAGACATGGGTAGTCTAACTACCATACACTTTGTTGTTACAAGATAACATAGATCGGCTAAGCCGAAAACATAAGAACAACAAAAGGAGGCTAATCCTAAATTCGCTTGAATACGTTTGTGGACCAACGGGTTGGCAGACCCTAGAAGTACATCTCCTCCTGAACCGTTACTTGAAGAATTGTTGAGCATCATCGAACTAGAAATTGAAATCAAACCACTATCAGTCATAGAAGAAGCAACATATGTAGTAGCATATGCACCCTTTAGGACCCAGCAGCATCCCATCCCAGAAAGGCGGGCAAGTTCTTGACTGAAAAAAACTGAAAAAGAAATGGTGATAGATAGAGAGGTGTGGAACAGAGTATTGTTAATAGTAATTCTCCGATAATCAAGAATCCAGCACTGGAGGCGAGACCTTCTTCTGCCATGAGAGTTATCTTTACCATTGGTCCTTTGAAACTGGAACATCATCAAGCTGCACTGTGGACTAACACGCAGAAGCACACCAAACACCCGAACACAAACTGTAGCATGAACAAGAAGCACACACAAATAAAACCTGAAAAACCAAAGAAGATCTGGAACCTGATACACATCACCCCGTGTCTTATGGGCTGCCAAACTAAAGTGTGGTATTTGACAGTCCCAAACTTTGAGCTTCATTTTCCTTGCGAGAGTTGGCACCCGCCAGACTCCCGCATGTCTTTTCTAGTAATCATATGACCTCCATACCAAAGGAAGACAGTCTGTGAATCATATGTCACTCGTTGTCTTGCTCCGCCCATGTACCAAGCTGCCGAGACCATGTGTAGTTCGTTTGGATTACAAAAAAGCCAGAATCGCCAAAATAATCCAAGGAGGCCAAACACCATATTCATGTCCATCATTTCACTGACACAATGAAGGAATATTCCATAGAACATGTCTGGCAAGTTCCCATAAATTGATGCATGCGCAAGGATATGGCAGTTTGAAGGTGATTCCCCATAAAGTCTACTGACCATATTATTAACGCCTAACTTAGGGGGACAAAAAGTGCTTCCACTCCTTCAAGAACTTGACACGTGTCGTTGAGTGGCTGAAAAGATTCTACCATTGTTAGAGCAAATGGCTTTCTTCCTGCCACCTTATCTTCAAGTGTGGGCTCCATAAACTCCTTTTTGTCAGGCACCATCATAAAATATTCGAAAGTGCTACAGGGCCCCCGGATCCGTCCACCGCTATGTGGCACGCTTATCAGCCGCACGATCTTCCGCCTCACCCGACCATGATCCAGCAGGGGGGTACGCCAGCGTTTTTGGGCCAATCACCGCGCGCTACGCCTGGTGGAAAGTCAGGTGGTGGACGGATCCGGGGGGCGTATATCATTTTCGTAAAATATTCTTTCGATAAGTTAAACAAAGACCTGGCGTCATCAAGGCAGACTAAAAAGAATCAAGGCAGACTATTTTTTTTTTGAAAAATCGATCACCCGGGTGTAATTAGGCTATCCCTTATCTCAGTGTCTAAAATACCCCCACACATATTAAGCTACCGATTAACTCAAAAACAAGTTACCGATTAAGCTAACCTAACTATAAATTAATCTACTTAGCCACCGATTAGCTTAGGTTGTGTTATTTTTGTTATTTTGAGAGAGAGTTAGAAGAAGAAGAAGAAAAAGAAGAAGAAGAAGTTTTTTTTTGTTGAGATGGTTGTTTTGAGTGAGATTGAGCGGGGTGAATCTTCTTCTCTTGAAGGTGATCATGCTACGAATTCCTCTTACGTTATTTTGGAAGAAAAGCCATGAACAAGAGTGTTTGGAAGAAAATCAAGAATCAAAGAAGGGAAAGGAAGTGAACTCGACTCCAAACGATCAGGTAGTTCTCTAATTTGAAACCCATTAGCTTGTAATGGTTGATTGACGTATGAAAAATCAAAGTTTGCATGCTTTGAATGTTGCAGTTAGAATATTCGGTAGATCCAGACCATTAATGGAGCCACCGAATATCCCAACCACCATCCGTACATGCACAATAAAGTAACCATTCGGTCGCTCGAAATCTCTTCTAATCTACCGAATGTATACTCGATAGACTTCTAAGCTACTGAATGTATACTCGGTGACTCAAATGATTACCGATTCATATTGGATTTTGGTACAGAATATTGGCCAAACCTCATCTATATTCGGTGACTTAATTAGCTACCGAGTGATTCTTTCCAGTACTACTTGGCAGTTTGTCTTTTTCATCGAGCTACCGATTGTTGTTAGTTTTCCAATTTAGTTGACTAATGTTTTCAATCTTCTTTGTAGCTTATACCCTTTGGGGGCCTTCCCGATGATGATGTTGTTGAATATGATTCATATTTGCGACCCGATACCTCCTCACACTATCTAACTGACTTGGTATGCCTCCTACACTTGTATTTATCTATGATTTTATCCCTTTTGGTTTGGTTTTCTAATTGTTGTGACTTTCTCGTCTAGACATGGAAAGTGAGGAAAGATGTTGTGGCTTGGCTTGAGGTGCGTGCAAAAGAGATCATGTGCGTAGTGGTCACAGGTCGAAATTCAAGGTGGAATAGGTTTGAAATGATTTGTGAATGCGGTAGGAAGGATGAGAGCCATAATGCAAAGGGTTATAAGCATATAAAGAAGACCGACATGATTTACGATACTCATTCAAAGAAGACTGATTGTCCGTTCAAGCTTCTTTTTAATCTAGGACGTGATGAATTGTGGAAAATGAAAGTAATGAATGGTTATCACAACCATGATGCTCCGGAAAGTCTTGTTGGGCACGTTGCTTATGCTAAGTTGACTCCACCTCAAATGGATCTTGTAAGGGCGATGATGGGCACAAGTACCGGCAATCAAATCTTCACTATGATAAGGGAGCAAGACCCCATCAACTTGTCTACTTTGAATACAGTTAAAGCCGCGCAAGCCATGTTTAGAAAGCTGGATTGGGATGGTCGATTGATTATGTCTCAATCGGCTTGGTTATGCGAGCAACACAACTACACAATGAGAAGACAAACCATTAACGGGGAAGTGAAACGTATTTTTTTGGTGCATCCGGATATGATTAAACTTGCAAGATGCTTCCACCAATTTTTGTTGATTGACTGCACATACAAAACCAATAAATACAACATGCCGTTGATCAATATTGCTTGCCACACATCGGACAAACAAAGTTTCACCGTGGCTTGGGGTTTGATGGATAGGGAACTCGAACCAAGTTATGTTTGGATGTTGAACAAGGTGAAGAGTCTTTACAATCCGGGTGAATTCCAAACGTTTTCGTTACGGACAACGAACAAGCCTTGATGAATGCCATCCAAGAAGTATTTCCTGGTTCCCACAATATTCTTTGCACTTGGCACATCCAGTGTAACATCAGAGCGCGTTGCAGAAAGCATATTCAACCGAAAAGGCGTCCAAAAGGTGCGGACATTGAATTAGAGGAACGAGAACGTCTTAGTAAACTCACCGATGCACAACGAGAGGAAGAGGAAAAAAAGTTTGAGGAGGAGTTTAAGGATGGTCACCGATTATTTTTGTTATTTCAAAAAGGATGGGATAAGATTGTTTGGTCTATGACCGAGGCGGAGTATGAGCTGAACCTGGAGGCTTGGATATTCGAGTGGAGTCAGAACCCAAAACACAAGTTGGCAGTAGAGTATTGTCAAAAACAGTGGTTGCCGCTAAAGGAGATGTTTGTCCGTGCATGGACATATGATTATAAAAACTATAAGAACGAGGCAACAAGTGTGGTGGAGGGTCAACACGGTAGACTGAAAATAATTCTTCAAGGAGGTCAAAATGGGGTTGTGTCGCTCCAACATGGTATTCACGAGTTCACCAAGCGTGATTTGACCAAAATCAAGGCAAGAATGGAGTGGAGTAGGCAAAGATATTTTAAAAAGTACAAAGGTCATCCACTTCTTCGTGGTTTAACTTCTAGAGTGTCTGTATGGGCCATAAATCACATGATGAAAGACTTTAAGTGGTATATGGAGCACGGTGTGCCGGATGATAATTGCAATTGTAAGACGATGTCGGGGATCGGACTACCTTGTCCGCATAAGCTTGGTAAGTACGTACACAGAATTGATATGAATGACATTGATCCGTTTTGGAAGCAACTATCTTTCACTCCAAATCCCTCAAAGAACCCCCAAGTTGCTTTTATGGAAACGTCATTGTGTCATCGGATCGCTACAATGTACGACGAGAACGATTTTTCTCAAAAGCAGAACCTCCACGACGACTTGGAGGTGGCAATGCACCCCTTCTTAAATTTAGATGAAGAACCAATGAAGCAAAAGCCACCAGGAAGACCGCCAACCCTTAAACCAAGAAAACTAGAAAGACTGGAGTTGAAGGATATGAAGATTTCGGCCACAAAGCAGCAGAATTCTTCTGAGTGTGCTCCTTCTCTGCATGAGCACACTGAAGCTGACTTTGCACCGGATCCGGTTCCAAAAAAAAGGGGACGACCCATTGTTGACAAGGGAGAATGTTCAAGGCAAGTGAAACCAAAGTCGTCGACAAGGGAGAGTGTTGGTGATGTGTTGGTAACAACTACGGTACGTCCTCCCATTCTCTCTCAACATTATTTAGAAGAACTTCCGGAATGTGTACGGAAGTTTGTTTTAGCAATCGATGATGTTCCACGTGATGGAAATTGTGGTTTTCACGTCGTTGTGGAGCAACTTGGAATACGCCAACAAGTTTTTGTCGACAACCTCACTCCAGTGGGATATACAAGGAAGCAGATGGGAGAGAAACTCCTCAAGGACAAGGAATTCTATATTGGAATGAATTTGGAAGGTAATCGTAGGGATAAATTGAAACAATTCAACGATGATCTTGCCTGTATTAATGGCCGAAAGAATATGAAGACGGTTTTTCCCAAGTATTGGATGCGTATGCCATGGTGTGGATATCTAATTGCGGACTCATTCGATTGCGTTGTCCATTATTTTTCGATTGGGATAGGTCATTGTTCGACTTTTGTACCTACAAGATCGGTTTGTACGGAGGAAAACGTGGGTAGAAGAGTCGTTGTAGCGTTTATAGGCCCCGACCATTTCATTGGTTTGAGGTTAAAAGAAGATTGTCCCCTACCTCCCATGGCAGGGTATTCAACCCATTTTCCAGACAACCACTGTAGTGCTTGGATTGAGAAGTATGCGTCCAACATAGAAGATTGGAAGGTTCAACATCCCCTTCCGAGCGGCACGATTGATGTGGAATAAGGTATGTATCTTAGTGTGGATGAATTTTGGGCCTTTTATTGACAATATATCTTGATTAGAGCAAGCTTTTTTGGGTTAAATGAAACTTGTACTTGGAACATATTATGGTAAATGCACTTGTTTGGATTTCTCTTCTTATATTCGGTAGCTCCAAAATGCTAATTATATACCAGTCGGTAGCTCATACGTATTATGTCAGTATAAACAAATTTAAGGAAAGCATACTCGGTAGACACTGAAACCTACCGAATGTATACTCGGTAGCTCATTGGGTTACCGATTTGTATTGATTTTTGGTACAGGATATTGTTACAGATATTCGGTAAGTATAAGTTAACTACCGAGTACATATTCGGTAGCTCGTTTACTAACCCGATTTACCGAATGGTGCATCACCCAAAGGGAAATACAACCTTATTTCACTACAATTCATCGGAAGTTTCATCTTCTCAATCCCTACTTCTAACCAGACCTTCTAACCTCAGAACTCAGTACTCGGAGATATGTCGGAGCATACGTCTTAAGATACATATAATGTTGTAAATGCTTGAATTCACCTCCACGTCGAATGTCCCAAAGTACATTGGTTTGTGCCACCTTGAACCACAAGATAAATAGAAGTTAGTTACAACCTTCAAGATTGTATGAACATTGGAAGTGTAAAAATACTCACTTGGTCTTGGATGGAACGAGAGCCATGAGATCGTGTAACCCATTTTTGAATCCGAATATAATCTTTGAAGATCATCTTTAGGTGGTCGAATGCGTCGCTTAAGTCCCTCCATTTACGGCCTTTTGGATTCCCATCTAATTCAACGTGGATTTCTTTAACTCTCTTCCAAAACATTGAGTGGCGTTCTGCTGGTCGTTCAAGGTACACAAGAATAAACGATTTGATAACCATAAGCTCGTCTTCATTGGTGAAACAAATATAATCACCCATTTTTCTTGAAGATAAGTTTTGGTTTTGAGATGGCAAGATCAGTTTTGGTTGAGTGGAAAAAACGGGTGCAGAAACTAATCTTAAATAGAGGCACCAGCCCCAACGGATACATTTGTCATTAAATTACCGTTGTGGTTGAGAGTTACGAGGTACATTCGGTAGCTACATATAGTTACCGAATAGCTATAAAGTACAAAATTTGAAAGTAAATATATTCGGTAGGCAGTAAAAACATATATACTGCCGAATTTTAATTCGGTAACTCCATAGTGTTACCGATTAGCATGTAAACAGAACTAGTAAGTGGCGTGTGGATCATTGACTAATAGCCAATCGGTGATGAATTTCGTTCAGTGCTTTAGCAGCATCTTCAGAATCCATCCATGTCGAAATCTGCGAGACCCGTTCCACTGCCTCCATAGCGTCTTGAAAGCTAATTTCTGAAATTGTTAAAAATAAAACTTTAGTGTGCAAATACACCATGATTGGATCAAGATAGAAAACGAGAAGATAATACTCACATCTTCTTCCGAAGTGTGTTCGTCTTGAAATGGGGAACCTATCAGTTGACATATTATACAATGCTCTCTCATACGGCCTTTGATGTAGTTAAATCTATTTGCTAGTTTCTCCCACGTGCGTTCTTTGGTATTCCCGGTGATGCTGTGATAATGAACCCCTACACCCTTCCAAAACGAGACGTAACCAGCATTTGGATGCTTATTGTAAACAATGATGAACGCAGCTACCAATGACCCATCCTCCTCGTCATCCCATTGTGCAATGTTTGTCATTGGTGGATTTTCCATTTCATATAAGTGGTTTGAGCTTACAAAGTTGGGTTATTGGTGTGGCTATTGTTGGGAAGAAGGTTTTTCTTTTATAGAGATATCCCCAAACGACACTATTTTTGGGTAAAAGTGCCTAAAAATTTCCCCAAAATTTTGAATCTTCCTATTCGGTAGATCATTTCTCCACCGAATGTACCTAAATTTCTGAATCTTTATATTCGGTAGCGTATACTCCTAATCGAGCTACCGAGTACTGTAGCCGTTCTGAAAATGTGTACTTTTTTTTCAAAATATATATCCGTTGGGCATTCAACCAAAGCCACCGAGTAGTTGTTATAAATTCAATCTTCCCCCAACCCATTTCCTTAAAAAAAAAAAAAAAATTTAAAAGCCATCCTATCTTGCCTTCTTCCACAATGGCAAGTTCATCTTCAAATAACAAAAGGGTCATTCGATCACCACAACAAATACTTTCTTTGTTACGGAAACCGAAGGAACCTAGCTCAACACCTCCTCCAGCATCTCCCCAACCAAACTTCGTTTTAGTCGGTACTCCTCCATCATCTCCCCAACCAAACTTCGTTTTAGTCGGTACTCCTCCATCATCTCCCCAACCAAACTTCGTTTTAGTCGGTACTTCTCCATCATCTCCTCCTCCTCGTACACGTTATCGAAACTTCACTCATAAGCTAGTTCACGAATACTTTTATGAGTGTACTCCATCTCAAAAACCATTATCTTCTCCTCCATCAACACGAAAGAAAGCTAGTTTTGCTCCGTTTACGTTGGAAGAAGATCTACGTCTTTGTAAAGACGTTATGTCTATTATGAATTACAAAAAAGTCGTGGTAAACAAAACAATATATCGAAGTATTTTATATCGAAATCGTGCAAAGACATCAACTGGAACTCCATTTGGAATTATATCGAAGAAGACTTCGACCTTCAATCAAAACAATACGTGCGAGATGCAAGAGGCCTGTCAGATCGATGGTGGATCATACACCAAAATGCATGTGATTTATGCACTTTCGTCGCTTGGTCGGAGCTCAACTTGGGAAAGATGTTATGGAGGATGAAGTATATACTGCGACTTTGAAGGTATGGAAACAAGGGAAAGGTCAAGATTTCGAGTACGAACCACATTATGCCGAACTAAAGAGTTTCCTCATTCGCTAGAATGTTTGTTGATTTAATTTCAAAGTAATCCATTAAGTTGTTAGTTAATGAAATTTTATTTGTCTAAACCAGTAGTGTAACTTATATTCCTTATAGAACTGAGGGTCATTTCAACTTTTATGGTATGCAATACATACTCGGTAGCAACAAAATGTAACCGAGTAGTGTATCTTCTAACTGAACTTAGGAACTCGGTAGCAACAACAAACAACCGAGTAGTGAATCTTCTAACCAGTACTCGGTAGCAACCACAAGCAACCGAGTGGTGTATCTTCTAAACAACAATAATACTCGGTAGCTTAAAAATGCTAAATAAGTGGCCGATTATTCCTATTTCTAAAGACAGAATGACAATTGCAAAACCAGGTATACTCGGTAGCTTCAGAAATTAAAATTAAGCAACCGAGTAGTGTTTCTATTCTGACAATAGAGTGTAACAAACGTAATAAAAAATGAAATCCGAACACATTAAAGGGATAAAACAAACAAATGCAATCCAAACACATTAAAAGTCCAACATCTTTTGAAGTAAGTTTAACAAACCACTTACTTCAATTACCACGACCACCACCACGACCTCGTTTAAAACGCATTATCTTCGGGATTCGTTTAGCAGCTCCACCTCTACCACTTTCATCAGCATCGTCTTCTTGATCAGCACTGGTTGAATCCAACAGACGCTTGCTACTCTGCAATGGCTCACTAGTCTCTCCATACTGCGTAGCATATGCTTCATTATCAAAAATTTTGATAAGTTCACAGGTTTCTGTGATTTTTCTTGTCCTCAAAGGCTCTTTTAGCATGAGATGTCCCATAAGAGAGGTAGTTGCAAACTCAATTCTTCGTTTCTGTATGAAATTCAAATCATAATTCAACACATTTGAACCATAATTTATAATTTAAACCAAAATTTAAGAAAATTTAACAAGAATACATACCAATCTAGCAACCATAGCTTTGGGCAATCCCTTAAGGAGAGACCCGCAGGTAGTTGTGCCGCCACCCTTTGTTGGAGGTAATGTAGTTGATATTGGCTGATTCCCATGTTGACGAATCACAAAGGGGTGAGAAACATTCCGGTACCATTCCATATATTCCGGCACCACATCAGCCTGTCCCTCAACCCATTCGCCAGTATTAACCATAAAAAGATTTCTCACATTCCACTGCTCTTTTATGGTTGGAGTTTTGTCGTGTTCTACCGTGATTGCATCTCCTGACAATCCGCAGCTAGCAATATCAACTTTGTTCCACCCATCGGCAAACAACATACTCCAAGGTTCTCCTTGTACCCGCCCTAGTTGACGCATTACACGAGTTGGATTATACATCACATAGTCAAGAGGGTGCCACAAACCCCCAAAAACCATCTCAGCGGGACACGGGATATATCCGGATTATCCTTCCATGGATCAAAGGTAATGTCATCAACCGTAATGTTGTCGAACTAAATCCGGAGGTCAATCAATTCTTGTGCTTGGATGTGTTTTCTCGCCTGAGTTTGACCTCTAGTGAATATCCACCTCTTCCCATAACCTTCAGTCGATTTCCATTTATCATCTTTAGTTGCTCGCTTGATTTCCGGGAAATGTTCATAACCCCAAACCTAGGTATATTACACAAAATGTTAGAAGTTGCAAGCGAAATACAAAATTGGGAATCGAGGTTTATGGTGATAGAATTACCTGAAGTATAGCAACATTTCCTCCAATTTGAGCAGTATTTTTCCTCGAGGCAGTCCTCATCTCCTTCAGAAGGAATGCAAGGCATGCAGTTCCCCAAGCGTAGGTCGACCTTGTCAAGATGCTCCAGCAACTGTAAATGGTTGACATCGACCCTACTACCTGTCTTGTTGGGGAAGATGACACACCCAATGGGATAGAGCAAGTACGTCGTAGCCGTATGCCTGCAAGTTTCTTTAGATATCTCCAACCCCTTTTGTTCCCGCGCTGCAGTTCCGCTAAACTGATCCCTTAGTGATTTAAGGTCGAGCTGTCTATTCCTGTATGAAGCACACTTTTTCCACTCCTCCTCATACTTATCCGGGCTCCAACCAAGGCAGTCAAAAACGAGACGGTTGAGCTCTTTCCAATCAACACAAGGGTCGTAGCCGTCTGCAACCGCCTTGCCCTCAGGCGAGAGTTTAGTGATAACGTGTGCATCTTCTGGAGTGATTGCCATTTCTCCACATGGCATATGCATAGTGTCGGTCTCGCCATAAAAACGCTCGAGAGGGCTGATATGAAGACCCTATCATGGTCTATCATGGAGTTTTCAACAGCTGGCAACAACCCCGAGGCCTCCACATGCGCAAGAGCTCCGGAACAAAGATCTTCTTTGGGCCACAACTTCATTTTCCCCGCCGAAGATACAGGTTTCAGAATTCGAATTGCTTCCACATGATCCTAGGATAACAACATAAACATGACTATAGGTATGCAACAATAGGTAACCAAATAACTAAAAAAAACAAAATGGTTGAACCTCTTACCTCGGCACAATAGATTGATTGCGCCCAAGAGCTTTTGTAACCAAAAAGCAATTCACCACCATCGTTAGGGGTTCCAGGAGGTTTTTCGTCATCGTGACCTGCGATCATTTTGAATTTCAAGTGGTCCTTACTTTTCTTATTAGCATTATCTTCTACTTGACCAGCAGGTTCTTCTTCTTCTTGTTCAATCTGAGTTGTAGGTGCAGGAGCAGCCCTAACTTGTTTTCTACTAGCTCCACCTCTACCTGCATCACCTCTACTAGAAACACCTCTAATAGAGTTACCTTCAGCACCTGAAGTCCCTGTACTTGGAACACCCATATCTTGATTCCATCTCTCTGCAGCAGCAGCCCTAGCAAGCTTTTTAGCAGCCTTAGCAGCAGCAGCCTCCTGTTCTTTTTGTTTGCGGTGTTTAGCGGTAAATTTCTGACCCCCTTTAGTTCGTGCTGGTAGACTTTCCGGAGATTGGATATTTAGATTGTATTGTTCAGGTCTGTCGAATCGTCGATTTGTTCTAATTTCCTTGGCCCTAATGTATACCAAAGTACAAAACAAAGAAAAGAAAAACTTTGATATCAGGTTCTAAAACAAAGTACAAGTGTCTAGCAACACTCGGTAGTACATGTAACTACCGAGTAGTGTAAAATGGAAGGCACAAAACACTTACTCGGCAACCAAAAAAGAAACCGAGTAAGGAGAATTGACCCTCGGTAGCTTGGTATAGCTGTCGAGCACGCATACTCGGTAGCTCGATAAATAAATGAGTTACCGAGTGTTGTTAAACCCTTCGGCAGCACAAAAATACTCGGCAACCAAAAGAACTACCGAGTAAGAAAAATTGTTACTCGGCAGGAGAAGTTGCTACCGATTATACCTTAAAATTTTTACAGATATGACTTATCATACTCGGTAAGTCAAAAGAGCTGCCGAGGATTGTATAATCCATAAGCACTCGGTAAGCAAAAGAGCCACCGACTCTGTAAATTTTCATACTCGGTAGCTCTATAAGCTACCGAGTTAGGATGTTCATACATAAACCCTAGTTTTTCAGGGCGAAAAATGAAAACCCTAATTGCTAAATTCATACATAAAGCTTGAGAATTACCTCACTGAAACCATTGGTGGAACCACTTCGTTCAAAACAGTGTTCTCTCTATCATCTCCTTCGAACCAATTGTGAATTTCTTCGTCGGGGGTTGAATGTCCGTCGTCTTCTTCGCCAAATTCTCGTCGAATTGAAGGGGGAGTAGAAGAAGAAGAAGAAGAAGAAGAAGAAGAAGAAGTATTTGGACTAGGTGAAGGAGGGGGTGCAGTCTCCTTTCCTTTCCACAGGTTGTAATTGAAAAATTATTGCCTAATAAAAATTATAATTTTAAATTCTTAATAATAATAAAAAAAATGCATTCTGATTTTTCAGTTTTAAAATTTGTTTTTTTTTTAATATTTTTTAAAGTATTAGCGACGGCCACAAAGCGACACAAATAACATTTGTGGCGGATGACCAAAGCGTCACAAAAGAGAAAACCGTAGGAAATAACATTTGTGGCGGTACTAGTAACGACGGTTTGACCAACCGTCACAAATGTTATTAGCGGCGGTTTATTGGCTATTTGTGACACTTTTTTAGTATTTGTGGCGGTTTTTTGAACCGTCGCTAAAGGCCCTGTGTTTTGTAGTGCATTATATCGACGATGAATCGTTATCGAATCGACGCTTAACGACGAATAATCGACGATGAAATCAAATAATGAAGAAGCAACCGAATGTAATTGGGAGTATGGGATGAGAATGGTGGTGAAAGAGAAGATAGAGAGATTTTTGGAAGGGGAATAAGGGGAAGGAGTGAAGAAGAGGAGAAGGGGAGGAGAAGGATTTTTGGAAATGTTACTCGATAGGTTTAGGGTTTATAATCTCTCAAGGGTAGTACAAACATTTTACGTATAAGGGAAAGGGTATAACTGGTTTTTCGCCCACCCATTTAGCCATCTCTTAACGCGTCAAGCTGGATGGGCGAATAACAAAAATCTGCCTTAATTCTTTTTAGTCTGCCTTGATGACGTGAGGTAAACAAAAGTTGGTTTTCTTTTCCTAATTATTTTCCCAATTTAAGGGTCCCACGAGAACCTGAGCATAGCTCAGTGGTTTCTCGCTGGCTCCAGGGGAGGGCTGAGGTCGATCCTCAGCGGTATCAAAAAATAAAAAAAAAATAAATAAAAATTAAGGGTCCCACTTACCAGATTAAAAGTGTTGGGAAATGGGAAGCCTGACTTCTTCTATTCCCAACTCATGGGACCCACTTGTCAAACAAACAAGGTTTGAAATCCTGATTTCATGCAAAAGATTCCCACGCGACTGCCAAAAAACAGTCTTTTCCCACCACTTGATGTCTCTGGACGAATTAGAGATTCCTTGCCTCGATTTTTGTCAGACCCAACCCGGATTAACTCAGTGAGTCTCCGAGTCTTGCTTTCTGCCAGGTACAGTTGATGAGAGTTAGGAAATTGCAACGAAGATGTTGAATCCTTCGATCTCGGATGCATAGAATCCAACAGACTGAACATTCCAGCTTGGAAAATTTGAACAATTCCCCTGTTCCTCCCAGAATCGAGATGAGTAGCAAGTTTCATAATCCATTGCACATAAGAATCTTCGTTCAAACTCGGAACAGTTATCTCAGAAATCCCATCCTGATAACTATGTTTGATTGCATTCCAGAGCCTATAAAATTGCTGTTCAGTGACCTTAACTTGAGAAGTAGCTGCCACCCCAGTGGTTCAAAAGGGCCGTAGAGCAGCACAAGATGCCTTCAAAGAGTCAAAATCTGATGCGAAGGTTTTAATCCCCAACATTTCTAAGAACAGAAACTTAGATACAGGTTCATTTGTACTGGGATTTTTGGGAGGAAACGATTTAGACCCGAAAAAAGCCAACCTAACACATGGTTGTGATTGAGGTTTTGATTGAATTACTGTTTCTTTACTCAACATGACTAGGTATGAACCTAACAGACACAACTTCATGCTGAATACAACACTAGAACTGGTTTTGTTTATTTTTTAAGGAATTAAGGACGACAGAAAGTTTTAACACATCGATTTAGAACCAATAAGCTTAAGATGAAGTAACAGGATAAAAACTAAACTTTGAACCTGTAGACTAACAGGAGAAATTGAGAACTCAAAACTAATTGGGAGGAAATTGAGACCAAGAGGAGAAGGGAAACTAACCAGACACATACCCGGTTCCACACTCTCAAACCATCATCAAACCTACCCAAGTAGTTCACCCAAGTTAGAAGTAATCTTCCGCCATTACCGCAGATGATTAGTAGTCTCCAAAAATGAATTAGAAGATCGATTAAAGGGAAGAAGAATGGAGAAGTTTGAAGAATCGATGAAGACTCGTTGATGACCACGGAAGACTCAGATGACCCGATCCGCGCTCTCTCTCTCTCACATGGGGAGGGGGTGGGAGAAAATAGCTTGTTTTGGGTGGGTGTGAGAGAAAATAAAATGACTACGTGGCAAGCAGGGGGTGAGACAAGGGGAGACACCAAGAGAACAAAGGAAAGGAGAAAAAAGAGATATAAAGAATCAAATTAATTAAAATTCTTAGAGAGAGAGAATTTGCGCGTGCACTATTCTAAATCTGAGGATAGTATTCAAATGGAAAGTAACGAAATCAATTTCGATTGGTTGGTATCAACTCATGCGTGGTCTCACCATACAGAACACCATCTTAATTGTGCATGAACCCTAATCATGTTTCGTTTCATTATATATAAGACGATCCCAGCTTGTTGTTGATTATTTCATATCAGCCCCTTCCGCCCATTGCATTATTCTGATCATTAACTAATTGTCATACATGGAATCTGTCTTTGTAAACACAGTTGAAGCTCCTGAAGATCCCACTTTCGTGGTACATTTTTTTCTTGTTACTAAATGTTTGTTAAGATGAAAACCGCAGTAGAATCGGAACTAATCAATTCTTTTTCTTACTTCTATATGAATAGGTTACTGTTGCATACGAAAACGATACTAGCCCTACTAAGTTGAACTTAGCTGTGCGTTCTTATCGAAATGAGGTACGTTAATATCTTTACTTTTAGTTTGATCTTTCCTTGCATTGGTTTATATTCCTTTTGTATTGGTTTATATTCCTTTTGTATGATCACATGCAGGAGGGAAATCCTATTGTTTTGAATGTAGTGAGAAAAGCAGAGCAAATGCTAGTGAATGATCAGTAAGAGCTTTATTCAAATTTAATGCGTTTGCATTGATTCTTGTTGTTACATGGTTTCGGACGATACGTAGATAATAAAAGTGTATGAATTATCTTTTTCAGGTCTCGCAATTACGAGTATCTTCCTATAACTGGACTAGCTGAGTTCAATAAGTCTAGTGCTGAGCTCATTTTTGGTTCTGATAGGTAAAGATATATGGTTCTTGGTTCTCTCTAGTCGCTGTGCCTACATATATGTTGTGGCGGAAAAAAAAAACATTTTTACGAGGGGACAAAATAAAATATATGACTAAAATGGTGTTGTTCAAAAATATTAATATGTATAACAAACCTTTACAAGCCAATTGGAATTGTCCCCCTTTCCAAAGCAGCCCCCTCTGGACCATTGCCTTGACCGAGGAATATTCGGCAGACGCATGCATGGTTGATATGTTTTCGAACTATCTTTTTCTTATTCAGTCTAAAAAACTATCTTTTTCTTATTAATCTATCCTTCTCATCTTTGAGAATTTTCATAAAAAAGAAAAAAAATTGTTTTCGAACTTGCACCCTGTGGAAAAAATGAAACCGTTTCTTTCTCTTAGTTGAAGACTTCGTTAGAGCTGAAACGGAAACGTTTTTCTTGTCTTTG
>JAJJMA010144876.1:0-30566 GCA_023529015.1 Papaver nudicaule
TAATAAAACCTTATGTTTCAGAGTCACACAGAAATCTTTAGCGGCCCATAATTATTCATGGGCAACTCTGTACCAAAACATGAACCTACACATGAATATAACTATGTTACCCCAACTCCGTGCTTGGAATCAGTACTGGCCTAGCAGATTCACTAGTTTATTTTCAAGCCAATACTAATAAAACAACAAAAGACGCTTAACTACCAACTAATTAAAGCTATAAGGTGGGCATTGCTTTGTGATCCTGATACCCGCATTGTTCCCATACCAAGGTATGATCACTCTTTAAAATGCCAAAAGTTAATGGATTAAAAAACGTGTTTCGAAGATCGAAAATCAACCCGAATATGGAGCTTAGAATTCTTCTACAAACTAAAGCATAAAAATTGTCTACTAACTAATATTCCAGATTGACGAAAACCCTAGAACGGGTTAAACACCTCTAATACGGTTAAATTAAAGAAATTTTATAGCAGGAAATATTATTGAAGCTTTTGGAAAATTAAAATTACACCAATATCACCAATTGGAACATCGAAACACAACGAATTGACACCCAGAAAGAGGAAGAAGAAAAAAGAACCAACTAATTACAATAACGCAGAACATGAGATGAATTTAAAGGAGGCAAAATAAAGATTAGAACTCACGATAACAACAATAATTCACCGTTTACAGAGAGATCTCTAAGCTTCCTTCGTCAACAAGATCAAAATACTGATGAAGAAGATGAAACAATTTGGGCGTTGTTTTGAGGCTTTGAGCTGCCTTTTATTGAAGAAAAAGTTTATTTATAGGGGCGGATAAAGGACCAGCTGTTGGAGGTATATGAGCCTGCCGTTAAATTCTTAAAGAGTGTCTTTATGAATTTTTCATCCGCGGGGGAGAACTGACCAGGGCTGACAGAACATATTTGGACTACTCAGGTGACTCGGGCCCTAGCACTTTGGCAAAAGGTTAGATGGCACAACTTCACTGCATTAGATCCAGAACAAGCAGAGGCATTGGCATTACGAGAAGGTATTATGGGCTCAAAGGAGGAGGGAATCACAAAGCTTCACATTGAGGGAGACTGTTGGAATGTCATTGCGGCTTTAATAGAGAACATAGAGTCAATAAAATGGACAACCAAGAATATAGTTGTGGATTGTCTTAAAGTCTAAGAGAGTTTTGAAAGTTGGTTATGTAACCATGTTCATCATAGCACGAACTATGTGGCTGATGCCTTAGCCAAACATGGAAGAACTACTAGGAATAGTGAAGAATGGTTGGGCCGACCGAGCGAAGCGAGGGAGGACCCTATATATGGTGACTTTGTGTCAAATGTAGGATAACACAATTGAACCAATTTGATAAAAAGATTGGAAATTTGTTCAACGGTGAAAAGACATAAACGCCCCTCCATGTTTTTTAATATATTTTTTTTTTTTTGCGTTTAGACAGTTTGTAGATAGGCTAATATATGAAGGTAGATGTGGAAAATTAAAAATCAAAAAACCGGGTCATAAATTAAATTGTTGAGGGTAATTTTGTCAAAACATCTCAAAATCGACTCAGAGGTTCCGAGTTCGAATCTCGGCCTTCTCCTAAATTTTAAACTTTTTTTCCTCCCACTCTTCGTTTCTGCTTCTCTAGAGTCTAGACAGAAGCCCCAAACTTCATCTTCTACTTTCCCTCTTTAAGATTCTCTGCAAATGTTCTCCTAGGTTTGAAGATAAGGTATTTTGATTTCTGTTTTACATCTTCTCCTTTCCCTCTTTAATTAGATTTGTAATCGAGTTACTAGAACGTTATGACTTTGATTTCTTCAAGCCAAAGGTCCACAGCTAGGTTCTTTCGTTCTCTGGTACCAAATTCTAGTTACCCATCGAATATCACTTCAGGTATTATTTTAATTCCTTTGTAAGTAATTCAAACAAAAAAGAAGAAGTAGTGGGTGTAGAAACAGATGCTAATTGGTTCCAATTGGTTCCTCTAATGTACGATCACTAATTTTCATGCTTTTTAAAGTTTGAACATAACCTAATTTTGATATAATTTATTTCACCGGAAATCTTCAATTAAAATCGATTTTAGGGAGAAGGAATCAAAACCTTAAGGCAAGTTTTGGTTAACTGAACTCTAACATTACACTCTGTAATGGTTTTGGGTATTTTGATATCTTGATTGTTGTTCAACTGTTTGTACCAATTAATTGAATGACTCTCTACAATTGTACACATTTCAAGTAGAGCTCTCTTGGCATAGTATGAGAGGTTTTGGGATTATTATTTAATGTAAATCAACTGCTTGTGGGAGTGCCTAGAAGAAAATAGGGAACTGTATAGAGAGTTGTGCTTAACTATCATAGACTTGATTGAAATTACATAAAGATGAAGTTGAAATTACATAGCTCTCTACAGGTGTATTAACCAATATTGCAAGTAACATTTATTTTGTGTCAGTGTGTCCACCTTTCCAACTCGCAAATGACCGTATTAGGTTGTAGGAACATAAATCACTACATAATCTGCAATGTGAATCTTGGTTGTTTTAGGCAGTTGGGCAGCCAACCTAATGCAAAACTAGGAAGTAAAACAGGTGAAACAATGTAATCTAACAGAACTAAGGAGTTGAAACTCTGGATTGAAAAGTAGAACGCAAAATAAACGAGTTTAAGTTAAAACCTAGTACTCTTGGATAATCAATAGATTATACGTAATAGAAAATATCATGATAAATGTCTACCTCTCACAGAAATCCTAATAGCCTATTTATAGAGAAAGAAAACTTCTAGGAAAAGAAAACCTATTAAGGACATAAAACGCCCCTCCTAATTAAAGAAATTAGCAAGTAGTGTCATAATATAAGACACCCTAAATAAGGCATCGAATGCTCATGCATCAGTCACCCCAGGTTAAAACGAAGCTCGACTCCGACGAGCGCCTTCATAACTTCAAGCATTTATGTACAATGTCGTCCAAGCTGTTGGCCATGTCCAAACCTTCTCATCCCTTTGATCCCAACCATAATTATCCTAAAAATGTAGTAAACAACTAGCAATGTTTATTGTCTTGTTTGACACCTTTTTTGCTTTTCCACCATCAAATACAAAACTCACCGCCTTAGATATCTTGAAACGCAATGGGCAAGAAATATTCCTCGTTGTCTCACATGATGACCTCTTTGCCTTGCCACGACTATTCGTGATATTTGACTTGGTTACCTTAGTAGCCATTGAACCCCGTCAAGCAACCATCCTAGCTCTTCTTTTTCCATGTAACTTCTGACTCATTAGATTATCATTTGTTAACTTTAGATGTGTTGGTATAAAATCTGATTCTAGATCTTATACCTAACAGCCAATGAATCTTTATCACACAAACATGAACCCAAATCAAGTAAACAAGGTGCAAAATGTAAAGAAGATGACTCATGATGTTTTTAACGTGTTCAGAGTGACGAATGCATCCTACATCACGAATTTATTATTTCCATTATGTTTGATTACATGAAACTCCTTTAGAGAAAGCTCTAGATCTACTTTTGTGTGGGGAAGAAGATGAGTATAGGAGAAGGGGGAAGAGAGAGAAAGTAAAAGAGAAGATCCCTCTCTCCTTAGAGAAATTTCCTTTATATAGAGGAAATTTACATGATAATTACTAAAGTGTTTTTTTCTTAGCTACTAAATAAAGATAGTCTTCGGTGCATCTCGTCTTCTCTTCGTTAAGTGACTTCGGCTCTAGTCTTCTTCCATGTAGCGAGTATGTCGGTTTACTTCTTCGATGGGCTTCATCTTCGAATTTGGTTTACACTTCGAGAGGATCTTGGGTCTCGAGCTGGGTAAGCTACTTCGAAGGGATAATGGTATCGAGGTGATTTCCTCGACTGGTGGTCCATGGTTCGTATGCTTGGTCTTCGACTCTCTTCCATGTTTCGCGTTCATGATGTGTTATCTTGTTTCTCTTCTAGGATGATGACACGTGGCTCGACTGAATTATGCCCCTAGAGTATGGGTAGCTTGATTCTCAGAACCATTATGGAATAGGGTTACAGGATTACCTATTATGCTTGTGTCTTCTCCAACAACAGTGCTTGCGTCTTTACCGACAAAAGGATCACTACAAGTTGTTAGAAGCAAAACGTCATCGTCGGCATCCGTACAATCTGATTGAAGAAAAACTTCATCTTCAACATCCGGGTAAGTATCATAGATTAGAGGCAAATCCCAATCCACAACAACTTATTCACTCTCGCAGGTTTAATTTGGTGTTTCCATATGAATAATAAAAACCCCTGTGTACTCAGCTTCTTCAGAAACTCCTTCCGGTGAATCTAAAGGGTTTTCAAAAACTATGTATTGATCAACATCTGATCCTCCTTCCGGTTGATACAAATGGTTATAATAAATTTTGTATTGGCCTTCCGGCACCACCACTCGGGCTACAACGCGTTGTTGTCGTGCTAGGGTTTGAACCAGCAGTGACAAGCTCTCAACCATGGTTTTTAACTCATCATTATTACCTCGACCATCACCTCTATCCTCCATTGAAGAATCTAGGTTTTGGGTGTTTTATTTCTAGCACCAATTAATGCAGTACTAGGAAATAAAACAGGAGAAACAATGTAATCTAACAGAACTAAGGAGTTGAAACTCTGGATTGAAAAGTAGAACGCAAGATAAACGAGTTTAGATTAAAACCTAGTACTCATGGATAATAGATTATACGTAATAGAAAATATCATGATAAAAGTCTACCTCTCACAGAAATCCTAATAGCCTATTTATAGAGAAAGAAAACTTCTAGGAAAAGAAAACATATTAAGGACATAAAACGCCCCTCCTAATTAAAGAAACTAGCAAGTAGTGCCCTAATATAAGACACCCTAAATAAGGCATATAATGCTCTTGCATCACAACCCCACTAACATCTTATCACTTATACAGGGACAACCATCTTTTAAGCCATCAGGTGAGCCTGTTTTTGAAGATTTTGTTGTACATTGCAAACAGGTAACAACATCCATTCAACTTTAAGCAAAAGAGCGGAGACTTAAGATTAAAGTTTAGCCTTTTTATGGAAAAAAACATTGTAGTACTTGGCTGTTCATGGTTTTTGTCCAATTGTACATGCGAATACCCAAGGAACTGCAAGTAGTAATGTGTTAGTAACGACTATGTCTCATTCCTCATTAAAGTAGGCTTTAGGAGTTTGGAAATGGCAATTTGGATGTGAATTTAAGAGCTGATGCATATGTCAGTTTAGCAACTTATGTCAACAATAATTTAAGAAACAACAAAGCTCGGTCTAAATTCTTAACTTTATACTTTACCTCTTAGTTTACAATAAGAGATTTTGTTAAATTCAAATTTCTTTAACATTCTTATTATATTGTGTAACTACTATTTAATGTTACTTAATTAGTAAATTTGTCATATCCAATTAAGTTGATTTTGTGTTTTCAATGTAGAACTGTTGATGGAGGGCAGACTCCCCGATCTCCGGTCGAAGTCCTAGAAGGTAGCTCAACTTCGAGAAATGAGAGCTGCGGAAAACGCTAGAGAGAAGCAATGTCATAGTCAACTTGATGTGCAACAAACAGATGCTCTACTATAGCTGCATCGAATTTTGGCTAAAGCAAAACATAATTCAGTGATCGAAACCGAAAGAGAAGCACATCCAGAAAGACACCAGAATGCTTATGGTATTTGAAAATGCCTAATTGAAAAATCATGTTTAATGTCTGATTTTTTAAATAATAGTAGTTTTTATGCTGTCAGATTCTCATTCCGAGATCAAGTACAACTTCTCACCTGTGCTAAAAGTAAGAGTAAGAAAATCCGGCTTAGACATTCTTATTATACTCAAAGTTTGTAAAACACGTAATTCAATCTTTACCTTCGTATATATCTGAGTAGAATTATAAAGTCCGTGGCACATCTTTTATGTAAATTGATATTTTTGATTGAGAAATTATTGAACGAAACGGCAGGTGCATCTCGCGTTGGGTTTTCCGGATCAATGTTGATTCTTTCACTTTGGTTTTAAAAACAAACGGCACTCGCATCGCGCGTGCGTCTTTGCTAGTGGAGATTACCTGCACTTCAATCAATTTTTGATGATGGCGTAATTCAGCTGATCAGGATACCACTCAATGCAAAAGACAAACTAGGTTTACTGTTTTGTTTTCATTTTTTTTTTGCTTTACAAATTCTTTGTCGGTTTTGTCGATTTCTTCGGACGGGCGGCCCGTCCACCATGTCAGCGGTTGTCAGCGGTCATCTAGTATTTGAATTTTCCCTCTTGGATACAACTATGTATTCAAGAAGACTCATATTTAATTTGCATTCAATCTAAGTACAATCTTTTTTATTAAAAAAAAATTGGTAATTGAGCACGAAGGGATGGAGGACCGTTACCGGTGTTTGTAAACTGAAAACTTAACTGGCGAGGACAATTTACTAGCAAAACAGCACACGATACATGGACTGACAAACCATGTTTCGGCATAACTCATTACCCATCACTACAAAATTGTTGAGTGTCCTTGAAAACTGAAAAACAAAGGCGAAGTTCCTGTGTAGCATGATACGGTAAACTGGAGCGGTTGATTGTAAGTTGACGCTTCATTTTAACTGCGATCTGGTACTGTAAACTGGAGCAGTTGATTGAAAGTTGAAGCTTCATTTTAACTGCTTAGCCAGAATGGAAGAACTCTGCTTTCTACTTTTTACAACCCTGTCTGAGGAAGACTGAAAAAGAGTAACGAAGAGCTTCTAAGTTTTAGGCACCTCTTCTGGATTGCTATTTTGGCTTTTGATCCTAGCCATTTGAGAAACTAGTAGCTCATGAACCGTACTCTTTAGCTGCAAAGATGGAAAAACAAAAAGCAAATAATTAGCTCTAATGGAACACCAACTCATCTTTCATTACAAAAGAAACGATCAAAATCCAAAAGGACAAGTACTGATAGGTTTGTTAAAGATTTTTTTTTTTTTTTCCTGATTACCAGTTGAAGATGATTAATTTTCATTCAATGAACTGAAACTAAATGCATCAACAAATAAAAAGGATGGCAATATATTGTTAATAACCTCAGAAAGTCCTTTCTCAGTCATCACCGACACATGGATAGCCCCTGGAGGTCCCATCTTCCTATATTGTTCCATCTCAGTATGTTCCTGATTACTACTATCTTCTGTAATGTAAAATACCGGTGAATCTTTCAACAGATCGCATTTGGAGACAACATCAATCCAAAGGTGATCACTGAACTTCTCCCGTACTTCTTTGTATGTAACAAACTGCGCCGTGGGTAAAGCAAGTAAGTTGTGACAAAGAAATGCAAAGATTACAAACGTGCGAGAGAAAGTAAGTTGTGACAAAGAAACTATGCAAAGATTACAAACGTGCGAGAGTATAATAATAACAATTTTGATCACAAATTATCACAGAAGGAGCCAACAAAATCCTGAAGTTGCTCGAGTAAACAAAAAAAGGAATTTCTATCAGAAAAGCGAAGCTGAACCCTCAAGCCTGGCAAATGAACCATACTTCTTCCGAAAATAGAAAACAAAAGAAGAAAATATATGATACCTGGTCAGAAGGAGATGATCCACATTCTCCTGATAGATCATGAACATATAGCACTGCTGTAGGAAGATGTTGGAGGACTGCTAGAGTTAACTTTTCCAGATTATTCCTGTCCTCTTTATGTTAAACAGAAGAAACTAGAGAACTTTAGATGCTAAATGAGTATAACAAACTTTTTGCAACTTAACCAATGACGATATAGGTTAATTGCTTACCATCTGGTCTCCGAAGAAGCCCAGGAGTGTCTGTAACCTGCAGCCAATTTCCATCACCTTTTAGATGTAATGGGAGTGTTGGAAACAATATAAAAGTGCAAATTTTACGAGGTTAAAGCTTAGACTGTCGAGATTCAACCAGCTCGATCTGTCTAGCCAAAAGCAAACAATGAGCTTTGATCGACTGTTATAAATTTGCTATGAGCATTACCAGCCTTGACCGACACCAGTTGTGAGTCAAAGAAATTTAATAAGAAAATTTAAGCAAGTGGACCACGATATCATCCCCAAGATGGTACGGGGCCACCTATTATCCAAGTTGCACATTTTCGTTTTGACCTCATAAAAAGACTACTAACCTGAAAATGTTGGTAGTTCAAATGAATGTGACCCATAAGAATTCCTCTGGTGGTGAACGGGTAGTTGCATATCTGCACAACAATGAAAAGGGTGACAGTTAATGCATGTAACTAAGTAAAGTGCGCTCTTCTTTTTGATGCTGAAAATGAGCAAAAATGGATTAACAAAAACGTAACATAAGAAAAAAATAATGACGAGACTGGATTTCAAGTTTTTTAGAAAGGAAACCATGATAAACCCGCATATGCAGAACTCATGTGATGCTTATGATTTGCAGATACCTCAGGCTTCCCTGATGACAGTATACGAACTAGTGATGACTTCCCCACATTTGGGGCCCCCACGAGACAGAGTGTCGGTGACTTCAAATCAACCACAGGCATTGCACGCAACGTCTGCAACCAAAAAAAGAATCATGCGTTATATGCGGCCCAAATATTTGCGAGAAATCAATAATCATTATGAGAGCCAAGCCAATAAGACATGAGAAATCTAAAGGCCTCTTCTTAAAGGTTATTTCATGATAGCAAAGCAGCCCATATTACCTTGGCAATGTTTAGCAGATCATCTACAGCTTTTCCTTCCGATTTAAATATGTCTTCCAATCTCTTAATACCCTGTAGATAAAACCATGCAGGTTGCAGTCTATGTTAGACAAAAAATAAAATGACAACAGCAGATTCATGGCAAGTGTTCTTAAATTTTAAGTAAAGCACTGACCTCAGCAAGTCGCTCTTCTGCTTCACGCTTTGACACAGACTGGAAATAAATGGAAAAACAGTTTTAAGATAATGTGCAGTTTAACCTTTTTTCCTTCCCAAGGATGAAATCAAAATAACTCTTGAGAGCCCCCTCAAGATAATCGGTCCGTTGTAACACTGGATAAACTAACTTAGATAAATTGAGTTATCTTGACGACTAATCTCAGCATTTAGCATTCATGTTTAACATGACATCTGATACAGAATGGACGCCTTAGTTAACCACCTAAACAGGTGATACACCCTTAAGCTAATCACCATGTCAGAATAAGAATTCACTTTGACCAACTACGTTATGTTCAATTTTCAGCTGACAACCCAAAAACTTATATATATAAAATAGAAATATCAGTCTGAAAGTTTATGCTCAGAAGAATTCTAACCTTACCGCAGAGAGAGGCATGCTCTTTACCAACAGAATTAACCTTCTTTTTTAGAGCATTTAACCTTCCTAATACCTGTCAGAAAGCTTATTCAGACCCACAAAAACTCATGACCCAAGTCAGTTCAAGCTTAAAAGGCCAAAAGGTCCAAAACTAAATTCTCAGATGTGTAACCATGAATCATCAAAAAAATACCTCTTCATAGTTTCCATCCCCCAGAGTCAGCTCAATAAGAGACCGTTCATAAGGATGCAGATATTTTTTGTTTGGAAACTTGTCTAAGTAGTCTCTCAAAGGAACGCCCAATTCCTAAAAAACCAGAGCAAAGGGAGGTAAGAGCCACGAACATGAGAAGTTATATTCAGCTAATTTAATGAATTTCATAACAAGGATAGAACTCACTTTCATAAGAGCATCGAGCTGTCGTGCACCTTTATTCCTTTCTCTCTTTGCAGCATTGACAATGCCTATAACACATAAAGATAATAGATATCACATTTGTCACAACTTCCCATTCACCAAATTATGAGGTATCTATCTAGCATGAACCAGTTGTATCAAAATTGCAATAAGAAGTGTCAAGCAATCATTTTTTTACTCTTTGTTGGAGATATCCTCTTTGACTTTTTGATAGCTGAATAGAGAATATCAACTGATGGCATCACCATTGGTAGCTTCTGAAATGCACCTACTGTCTCCACTTTTACATCACTCTTGTCCTGTAAATCGAAAATTATATGTAATCAATTACTCAAATTCTATCCAGGCTAGACTAGTTGAGGTCCAAATTCTTAAGAACACCTACATCACGTGTAATTTGTAATCCCTAAGTATCAACATCAACTGAATTAGGTTCATAGTCAGGAATATAAACTTGTACCTCTGCAGGAGCAGGAGTTTCTTGTTTATTATTCTGGGTCACCGGAACACAGCTACCATTCACAACTTCATAGGTTTGTGTCTGCATTTTCCTACAAAAGCACACAGTTGTACGAATTTCTGTTGCAGACAGCAAGGATGAACCTGCAAAAGCTTGTTCCCATCAAGTTTTGATTTTTCATTGCCTTTGAAATTATAAAAAATGACAACTTTTTTTTGCTTAATGGGAGATTTTGAAGATAAGAAAGAACCTTTAGGAAGCTTAGAACTTGTTAAGAGTAGCCTGATAGAAGGTATTTTCCATAGTTGCGAGAGATTAGATGTTGCCCAACTCATCCTTTAACAATTCTGTCTTTCTCTGTCAAATCTAGGGTTTCCAAACTTCGAACCCGTTCTAACAGCTGAGAATCGTGGAAGGAATTTCAGTTGCCATGGTCATTGTATAGAAGATAATGGGGTTTCACCGAGTGTAGGCTGTAGTGTGGGCTGTAGCCTGTAGGGAAAGAGAATAAGTCAAGAACCACCGAAGAGAAACGAAAGCAATCTCTTGTTCCTTCCGATTGGTCGAGGAATTCCATTTTCATCCCCCGTTCAGTTCTCACTTATTCTTACACTTCATCTACACCAATGTGAGAGACCGCCGCTCAAAATTGGGAATCCCAGATCTCCTGTTTCTGCAAGGCTATGGGATAGAGTGCTATACTCCACTATCTTACTCTCCTTCAACTGAAATATTACTGCAAGTAGTTTGGGTTAAATGGGGTAGCCTCTCCAATCCCATGATAGAGGAAGTTAGACATGTTCTGCCCTAGCTAATTCACTTTGGAATGGAGACTACTCACCAAGGACAATCCTCTCAAAACGTAGTACAAGTGGGTGACGGAACAAAACTCCCACTTTGCGAAGTAGCGGAGGTATCGCTTGGTGAGGACTTTCGATTTTCACTTCAACATGAATTTGAATTAGATTGAGGGTATGGGGGGGAGTAACTCATCCATAACAGCCTCTGTTTGAACAAACTACTTCATGTGGAGGAGAATACAGATAAACCGAATGTCATGATGAGATGATAACACACACACACACTCCTCTCTTCTTCGCTTCCACTGACTATTCTAATATACTGCTTGAATTTCAAAAAAGTGTTGCAAATCAGTAAAACCAAACAAATTATACTGCAAATCATTAAAAACCAAACAAATAATCTTGCAAATCATTATAACCAAGATAAACAAGTCTCAAACTTGAAATGGTCAAACTATACATCAACATTAAGTTACAGAAATAACCTCGTATACCTACATATATTAGAAACCAAGAAACAACCGTTTTGTAGGATAAATGAGTTTCAAATGACAAAAATTAGCTGCTGCCAAATCCAAGAAAACGATCAACATGTTGGGCCACAGATTTGGCCAAGTGATCGGCTTCTTCTTGTGTTGATGCCTCTGCATATACACGTATGACGTCCTCAGTACCTGATGGCCGTATAAACGATCTTCCCATTGTATACTTAGCTGCAAATGAAAAAGACAAAGTTATATAGCCAAACATTTACCTTCTTTTTTGTGGCTCAAATGCACTAATCCTAACTGTTAAGTATCTCGCATACTGACTCTGATATTTGCTAAATAATTTGAAAAAAGGAATGTTGTTAAAATTATCAAGATCTGGAAATAATAGACTCCTAAAATATAATGAGTATGAACAAGGAATCAACTGCAAAATATATGGCCAAAATTATGCATGCTCTTACCAACTTCACAGTTTATTGCTTCTTGAAGACCTGCGGGTTTCACTACCTCAGTTTCTGCATTTGTTGTAATAACCGCAGTTCTGTCCACAACTTTAACCTGAAATTACCAAGGGGTATGAAATAAATGACGTGAATTTTATTGCATCAGAATAGTGGTGAAAGATAAGAAGACATCTAAACTTCAATAACTGTTCAATCATCTTATACCCCTCATCTAAAAATGAACCTGGTTTAATACATAATAAGGTTAGAATGTTGCTGGTCAAAACCCATAAATAATTTTAAGAAATAGAACTCCCACAGTTTTATGATGAATCATGAGAAAGAGTAGCAAAATGAGATCTTAGGTTATGCTTGATAGTAAGGAAATAAAGCAATTCTATGGAAACAATACCTTGAGGAGGCAAGGAAAGTCTTTCCATGGAATTCCAAGGAATTAAGTTCAAAACCCATTGCCACACTTTTTTTAGATCGACCCACAATTCCTTGGAATTGAGTTCGTAATAAAACAAAAGAATGTGTTATTTCCATAGAAAAATGGTCAATCCGTTATCAAACGCAGCCTGGAAAACAAAGAAACTCATTCACCTAATTATTGACATTGACTCCAGGTTGTATCAGGTATCGCAGATTACTAGGAGAGGTAGGATTGCCAAGAAATGAGAAATCAGCATACAATGTCCTTGAAAAGCTTGATTACGCTACAAATTCCAATTCTCCAATTATTTTCAATTTTAGTTACAACAGCTACTATGCAAATGTGTTTTCCGAAGTAAAGCAAGTATACTTGTTCTGATTATATTTGGTAAGACTAATACACTACTCGGCCATGGTAAAAGTAAACTAGAAACTGAGAGAAGAGTAAGGTTCAGAATTCTTTGTAGGAGACCCGTAGCAGAATGTGCCAACTCAGTGTCCACGGTGTTGTTCCTACGTCTGAGACTAAAAGTTAAGGAAGAACAAAAACTTACTTTACTCAATGAGCAGATAGGAAAGCTATAATGCAACTTGTTAAGATTAGATTTCCACATAGGCTACAGAAACGGCAACATAAGTTACAACTTACAACAAGTTAAGGATTAATGAATTCACGGACCTTAAGTTGCCTACTAGGTAGGTCCTGATAAAGCTCACTCCACCTCTGGATTGACCATCCCGTATGTCTTAAGATGACCTCCACCAGAAGCACCCCACTCAAAGCATCCCCAACTGCCTGATTAATCAATTCACTAACTGCCAATAGCCTCTTGACAGAGAGTTGCTGTTCTGAACCTGAATTCAGGATAAATGATTATTAGCATCTACAACTAACAGTATAGAAATATCCCCATATAACTTGGGTGTATATAAGAAGTATACCTTCAGATGTTGAAGCAAGCTCTTTATTTCTTGTTTCCAACCAAGATAAGAAACTTGCAGAGAACAAGATTGTTCCATGTCCATTTGCTTCAAAGTATATTCCAATATCATACTCGTAAGCCTTCTCATGCAAATATTTCACACCTGTTGGGGTAAGTACAACTTCTAGACCCATCTTCTTAAGGTAATCCGTGGATGCCCCATTCGCATAGGCTGTCTGGACAATGCCAAGGTGTACATGATGACCATCTTCCTTGTTTAAGATAATCAATTGCTGTTTGATATATAAAGCAAAAAGTGATAGTATCTTGTCTCCATCAACAAGTTCAATCTTGTTGTTGCTTCCCAGTAGCACGTGGAAATAAACAAGCCGATCAGCATCTCCATCTAAACTTGCACACCTGAAACACTAAAAAGAATTAATCAGTTAGCACCGATACTATTGGATCAATCTCAAAAGCAAATCTGCAGCACAGTGTATTTTTTGGTACATAGTTGCGGTCTAGGAAGACTAAACTAAGTTTTGACATAGAAAGAGAAGTGCTTAAAGTGATGAAATGATGGGGTATGTTGATACCTAACCTCTTTCCCACATCAATCTGACCAAATCCAGACGGAACAATCTTTTCCTTCTGCACAAAATCAGCACCAACTCCCTGGTTCAGAACACCTTCACCTTCCTTGCCCGAATTACGGACCTGAATCACCAAACCGCTCAAAGTTTTTTTGACCACTTCAAGTTTTTCTCCGCCTACTCCATTAGCTCCATCTACAATCAATTCATCCATCTCAGATGCGATCATTTCCCTGGGTATATAATCCATTAAGCACCTGCATTCAGAATGAAAGAATTAAACCTCGAAACTCAGTAATCTAAAAAAAACTGACATATTTTCTAAAGACTGTATAACACCAACCTAAAAGAGTTGGAGATTTGTTTAAAATAATCAGATTCTAACGAACTTTTGCCCTTATTTCTGTAACGAACCATCCAATGGAGTTGAGGTGTAGTAAGAATTCCCATACCAGTTGCTAGAGCGCCAACTACAGAAGTAATTCCCTGCAGTCAATTGGCATCAGTGAACAGTATCATGTTTGGAAAACTAAATTATAGAAATATACTGCAAAGTTCATGACAGATGAGTACGAAACGAGTCATACTTGTCTTGCGGCTTCAAGAAGTGATTCACCACTTGGTCTTGTATCTCTTCCCAAGAGAACCTCTGCCGAATATACTCCTGTGAAGGAAATGTTCTCTTTCTTTGCGAACTCTGAGATCAACTGGTTGAGCAATCAGACAGCATTTATTAGTCAGTGAAAGAAATGACTGGAATACTATTTCTAAGCAAACAGAGAAAACAATGTTAAATGACTGTAGTACTAAAAATGTTTCAAAACAAATATTGAAAAATGAGTAGAAATGTAAGAAAAACATCCATGGTACTATCGCAACTCAAGCAAACAAATGATATTTGCAATTGAATAATCTACAGCCTCACACTCAACTCTCAGGCTTTAAAATGAAACAAAAAACTTAACATAAAGGCTGAAAATGAGTTGAACATCTAGTTAGCACATTTCAACACAATGCTGTAAGCAAAAACCACGATAAGTATAAGAGATGGCGATGAATTGCATTAACAGATTCATCCAGCACTTGAACAAAATCAACATCTAAGCATAAACTAGAAAAGTACGTTGGGGATCAACTAGTTGCAAGGCTCCCTACTAGCTCTTCGTAAATTTTCATTTTTCAAAGTGTAAGTCTAAAAAATAAAAAAAATAAAAAAATGTCAACTGTTTTATGTTTAACCAACCAAAACTTAGTAGTTAGTACAATGATAACACTACTACCAGTATCAAAGTTCAATCCATAGAAGAAAGAGAATTACATATGGTGGAGTACACCACCATGATATTGTTCCCCTTTTTTCACATACATCAAGATCCTGATACAATGATTTTGACAATCGAATTTGACAAAATGTCTAGTCCATCAATTGTAGCCTATCTCACGGTTAACAGTGTTGATGACTGTGGTAACTTAACAGCTCAAATTCTAAATAGCTAAGCTAATCTAAACCAAGCCGACGTATGGTTCGATTCTAATCTAACTTACTCAGTATCAGCCATTAAATCTCTCTCAAAATTTTCTAATTTCTTGTTATTTCAATTGAGTAATGCGTTTTCTGGACGTCATTTTTTTTCTTCTTTTGTGTGTGTTTAATTAGCAGCATCAATTCATATATCAGGCAGTAAATTATTGTAAAATGCTACATCATCAATAATTAAGCCAAACCAAATAATCACCAAAATCAAACAACATTAGCAACTGACCTTGACAAGATTTTGTGGATCAGGAGCATTAGCAAGTAAATCAGCAAAAGGTTCCCATTCTTGTGTCAACATACCCCCACTTGGATCAGCAATTTTAACACCATTATCTGAAATCTGATTATGAGAAGCAGTAATCATCAATCCAATTACAGATTTAGTTTTTAATGATCTCAAAGCTGCTAATATCCCAACTCTAAACACAGTAGATGATAGAATTGATGCATCTGCTCTAAATCCAGCAGTTCCATAAGATATCTTCACACCTTTTGGAATTGGATATTTTGATGCACATTCTAATAGAATTCCTGCTTGATGTTCATCCATGGTTCACAGAGAGAGAGTGGGAGGAAAAAGTTCAGATTCATTTGGGCATAACCGTATATGCTCTAGCATTATGTTAACTACCCCCGTTATGTAATTCAAGGGCACCCAAGAAAATGGGGACTCCACAAAATACTCGGGGCAGCCATTAAAAGCGCGGGAAAATTGTGAGTAAAAGTGTGAAGACCAGACTCTGAGAGAGAGAGAGAAAGAGATGGAAGAAGATCCAGGTAAGAGTGGTGGTGGTGGTGGAGCAGAGGGAATCATTAATCTGAAACCTAATTCATCTATACCGATTTCTTATCACCCTTCATTTGGTCCTCATAAGGATCTTCTCCTTCTGGAAGTCGATGAAAAGCTTCTTCCTACCATTCTTCACCAAAGGTAAATACCTATAATCATTGAAACACCACCCCAAATTTTTGAAATTTCTAGGGTTTCATTTACAATTTTTGATTGCGCTCTTAATTTATGTGTTTACGGATTTTGAATTTTTTGTTTTGAAAAGCTAGGGTTTTATGTGTGTTTTTGTAGAGTAACTGTAAGAGGAGATTCTGATGAAGAAGCAGTGCTGTGTACTTCATCTACAACTTACGCAATCAAATTTGTCGGTAACTCTAATTCTATCTTTCTAATTCCTCCATTTGAAAATTCTGATTTTACTGTTGAAAATGGGGGAAAAGGTGAGGCGGCTCAGGTACTCAAATTGGCCTCTGGAAATATGGAGTTAGTTGAGATTTCGCCAAAGTTAGGGAAACTTAAGTCACTGTTAATGGAGAATCCTTACAAATCTGAGGAGGATTCTATGGATCCTATGGAAGAGGAGGATTTGGAAAGAGGGAAAATGGAGTTGTATACATGGGAAGATTTGGTTGGCAAGGTTCAAGCAAGTGATGAAGAATTGAGAGCTGAGTTAAAAGCGCTTTCAGCTGTTGAGATTAATGGGTATTGGAGAGTTGTCGATGATAAGTACATGGATGTTGTTTTGAGTATGGTTTTGCACAATTCGGTGTTGTTTGGATGGAATTTGAATTCACTTAATGAAGATGAAATTTTGAGTGTGCTGGAATCAGATGGGTTTTCGAGTAGAGTTGTCTTACATATTTTGGAGGTTTATGGAAATAAATTGGATATGGATGTGGATATGGAAGGCAAATGTGTTTGGAGATTGGATGAGAGGAGGGTTTGTGTCCATTTTGCTAAAGGTGTCTTGAAAGAAGGGAAAATGAAGATGGATAGATTTATGGAGGAATGGGTACAGAAGATTCCAGCCAGGATGTGTGCAAATTTTGAGATGTTGGAAGGGGAAGTTTTGGTAGAAAAACTTGGAGTTGAAACATGGGTCCGCGCGTTTAGCGTCTCTTCTTTACCACTCACTCCTGCTGACCGATTTGCTGCCCTCTTTCGAGAGAGGCAAAAGTGGGAAATGAGAGATCTGCATCCTTATATCAGGTTTTCTTCACTCCTAGCATGTTTCTCTATCTCATTTTTGTTCTATCTAAAATAGATAGTACTTGATAAATACCACAAAGATGAAGACTTCAGAAATAATTGGAGATTGTCTCGAGTTCTAGTAATCTCTATATACCGTATTTACTATTTTTCGATGGCAAACTCAATTCATATTGTGTATCTGTTAATCTTTTTTCCCAGGGATTTACGAGTACCAGGTGTCTCTGCCGAAGGTTTGCTTCTCAAGTACACTCGAAGAACTCAACCTACGCCAGGGGCTGAACTTATTTTCAGCGCAAGATAATCTCAAATGCATTCCATTTGTTGGCTCGTTTCATCATATTTAAACTGTGAGTGATCTTTGAACAGTTGTTTCAAATGGGATATTATATTCGTTGAAGTTATTCTGTCAAGTCTTCGTTACACGGTTGGTTTATATAGCCGCAGAAATAATAGGATATAACCATCTTCAGTTTAATGAGTGGAAGATTTGTACGTACAATATTAGAAATATTGTTCGTTTTGCATCTTTATTGTATCTGTACTAGGTTTGTCCTCCGTAGTCCAACATTATTCTAGTAACACTCAAATTGTGGCATCACTCCAGCGACAGAACCAAATTGGCTGTTGAACTTATTTCAGTGCCCAAGAAAATTCAGATGGATTTCAGTTGTGCTTTAGGTTTATGATTGGTTCTTAAAAAATTGCGTTGAACTTGGAAATACAGTACTGTGACCTATTTGTATGGTGTTATGTAAAAGGATATACTTAATCACCCATGGTAGCTACTTTTAAAGGGTTTGACTATCTTTGACAACAGTTGACTAAGTTGAGTCTGTCAATCTGCGTGCCTAGTTTTTAAATCCAAGGGCACTATCAAGTCCAAATGATGAAAATGCTAACCATATTTCCAGGCCTTGGCGAACTATCTTATTAAGTATACGAAAAATTAAGAAACTGGTAAAAGTACTCTAGTCATACTCATGTGGGAAAGAGCATGCTATCGAGCGAGGAACATGAATGTGTATTTGTATTCTGTACGAGATTACATTCCTGAAAACCCGAAGCTCAATAATGACTTGGTGCCGTACAAACTTAGTTGGCTAGTTCATCCTTGCGTGTTATTCCAGTTTTCAGTCGGTAATTATTTTCCACAAGATCTAGATTTATATTTCAACTCCTGGTTTGTTCGCTCACTGCCTGATGACTTCTACCTTTTCTGTAGGTTTGCATTTCGAACGC
Organism: Papaver nudicaule; assembly: GCA_023529015.1. Taxonomy (NCBI): domain Eukaryota; kingdom Viridiplantae; phylum Streptophyta; class Magnoliopsida; order Ranunculales; family Papaveraceae; genus Papaver; species Papaver nudicaule. The sequence goes on from JAJJMA010144876.1 coordinate 18,640, forward strand.
AGTAGTAGTACTGTAGGTTGAAGAGATACAGGAAGAAGCTTATGTTTTTTATGTCAAAATTATTCGCCAGACAAATATTTAGAAGTTTTTCAATGTCCATTTTTCGTCTTCTATTCACGAAAGAAAGCTTGCATTAACCCCAGATTCATTGTTGGAATCTGGGGTATTAGTATGTTGGAAGTTTGGGGCGAATAAAAATCGAGTCCACACATCTGGTATCCTAGACACGTCCAAGTCGATTGTCATCTATTATCTGACATAAGCTAGTGCAGCAAGTGATAGCAGTATCAATTACTTACTTTCACCCAGTCTTTAATGGTGGGTGCAAACCTTGTAGCAGGAAACTTAAGCTTGGCTTTGATGGTGGGTGCTCTTGCAAGCTGCAAGGTTGAGCCAACAGAGGTTATAAAGAGGCAAAACACCATCAACCATTTCTTCTTCCTTCCGTAAAATACCGGAAAATGCCTAAAATAGTCCGATGTAATCTTTACTCAGCAGATAGATAGTGCATTATTTTTTTTTGGTCTAGAAGGCACTCAGTTCACCGTATTCACTTAGTATTTAGAAACTTAGCCCAAGGTTCTGATTTTTTTTCTTAAAAAGAAAAACGACGACGGCAGAAGTGTGCCATTTTTGGTGATTTTTTTTCACCAATTGGCGCTCTCTTTTGCCGCATTAAATCTAAACCCAAATTCCACAAAACTTCAAAATGCCCAGCTGATTCAGTTACTGCTTCTCTCCACTACTGCTCTATCTTGCAAGGGAAAGAAAGTATACTCGCTCGCCCATGCTCTCTTGTAACAACTGATTGGGTTTTACGTTGCACAACTGACTAAAGGGCTTTCAAATATCCAAGCCCCAAGCCTTTTGAAAATCAAGAGTCACGCCAAGGAAAATAAAGCGAAACGAATCTTTTGACCATCTTTGAATGCTGCTGATAGCTGCTGACACTGTACAGTACCTGTAAACTTGCTATACACGGTAGTACAGGTAGGCAAGGACATCACCTCTGAAAAGCATAACTACTTCAGAATCGCCTATTTCACTCGCATCATCCATTTTAGGGTTTCCTGAGAGAGAGAGAAGCTATAGTCTACTGAGAGATAGGGTTTCCCATTCTCAATGGCTGGTATGGGCATCCCTTCATATTCAGTACCAAAATCACTAGCAGATACATACAAGAATTTGAAGCTCACTCAAGGATCCAAATCTGAGAAGAAAATGGTTACTCTGAAGACTGCTGACAACAAAACATTTGTAGTGGAGAGATCAATTGTTTTGATATCTGAAACAATCAAACATTTGATTGAAGATGATTGTGCTGAAGATGTGACTCTGGAAAAAGTACTTGTGTTTTTGAAGAAGCATGCTCCTGCTATGGAGTTTCTTTATGGACCTGTAGAGCCCACTGATGAAGAACTTGAGGAAGTTGCTGATGATGTGATGAAGTTTGATACGGAGTTTGTTGAAGGATTGGAGTCTGATCAGCTGCTTTTTGATTTGATCTTTGCTGCTAATTACTTGGATATTTCAACTTTGATGGAACTTACTTGTGAAGTTGTTGGAAGGAAGATTAGGGATATGACTCCTGAACAGATTACGGAGTATCTTAGGATTGAGAATGATTATACTCCTGAAGCTGAGGCCAAAGTTAGGGCTGGTAATGCTTGGGCTTTACAGTAGTAGTGATTAATTTCCTTCTTGACCATATCAATTTGGGATAACAGGGGTTTAGGGGTTCATGGAGTTAGTACTGGTTTCTTATGGTTGCTGGGTTCTCACTTTTGTTGATGCATATGGTGTTTATGGGTACTGAAATTTACATTCGCTGATCTATGAACTTTAAATTGAGATCTCTATAATGATGTTGTTGTTTGTTTTGTTTAATTTTTGGCGATTCTGGTTTAGGGGTTTTATTATTTCATTTGATTGCATTGAATTTTGATTTTACATCCCATATTGTTGTTGAATTCATGTCTGATTTTGTTCCCAATTTTGAATTTATAACTAGGAACTTAAACAGAGTAATGTGACCCTAGCCATGCATCTAACAACCGTTTGATTTCAGACTCAGTTAGTGGTCTAATCTTGGTATCTGGCTCATGAATAAACTAGATATCCATGGATGACCAAAATCCAAAAAATTACTGAATCATGATAGTGGATTCTACTGATCATTTTCTTGAAATATGATCGAAAAAACAGAGCAGTAGTGAATTCCACAATTTTTTCTTGCAAAATTTGTTGCTACATCCATCCTAATATGTCAAGTTGGGAAAACCATTCAGAACCTATAATATGTCAAGTTGGGAAAACCATTCAGAACCTAGTTTCTGGTCATCGGTATAGATTGTCAATCTTCACTAAAAGATCATTTTGTCAAGTTACCGAAAGTGAAAATTCATTCATAGTGAGGGGAATACATTTTTCGTTGAGGTCTTAGGTACAAATGTTTCATCCATGAACATCACCTTAGTCATGGCTTTACTAGTATCTGAGTTATGATAGGCATTTGTTTAAAACCTACCATTTGGAACAAAAACATGGTTTCTTTTTTGTCGTTCCCAATGATTATATGGTTATCATTCCAAATGATAGAACATATCATTTTAATGATCAGACAAGGCAAGATTTCACAAAAGTTGAACAAGGGCTATTTAGTCTAACAAAATCTTTAGTTTGACAACGAAATATCATATCCAGGAAAAACATAGAGAAAATTTTAACGTGGTACCACACAAGGGCACCGACCAAAACCCCTAATTCCTAAGGAGTTTCACACTGGTGTAGATTGTAGAAATTTTCAGAAGAATTTCAACTTTACTCTTGATCAAACTCGTATGGAATAATCTCTTCTTTAACATCCAAAATTTCCTCAACCTCAACTTCTTTGGCTTCATATTCTTCTTCATCATCACTAGCCTCACCATCTCTTAAGTGCTGCCTCTCTAACTTCTCCTCGTCATGCATTTGTTTCCATTGCATGAGCCAAGATTGCCATGATTCTTGCAGCTTCCTTCGTTTTTCCCGGTCCTGCTCACTCAATTGAGCACTGACACCTTGGTCCTCAATCTCATATTTCTTGCTGTATTTCTTAAGGTTCTTAGAAATTTCTTCTTCCTTTTCAGCAGTCAAGAAAGATGGTGGTCTTGGGCGCCATAAAAACTGCGAGATGGACATTGTTAGGTTTTACAGTTCAGCAATTGAAGATCATAAACAATAAAGATATTTCTTACCTGATAGAAATGATCCCTTGAGTGCCTGTACAGCAGCTTTCCATTGAAAGACCAAATGTTGAACCCATTTTCCATTTCATGAATGGAAGTAACAGCAGTTGCAACATATCTGCACATATGCCACAATCCAAGACGAAATTAAATTTCCAAAATCTTATCCAATACATGTACCAAAAAGAGGAAATAGAATTATGGCTAAAAAGATAATCCACATACTATAGAGAAGGTTAAGAAATACTGTATTATAATATTATTTAACTGTTGGTACCTTCCGGTGGGATCCCATTCGATTTCTGTTGCCATAAAATGCTCCCCAGTTGACATGGTTTCAAGCTCATCAACATTGTAGAATTCCAACTGTCCATTGAGATGTTTCAACCCAGCAAGAAGTATGAAACGGCCAGTAGGAGACCAATATAGCGCATTTGCATTCTTTCCTTTGAGTGTTGTGAGCTTTGAAACACGCCCAGTATTTGTGGCAGTTCGCATTGAGTAGAAGCTAATATCGGTCCTAGAGGCTTCTCCATGTATAACAGCAAATCTATGTCCTTTAGGTTCCCAAGCAAAAGCAATAATCTTATCATTTTTGTTCTCCAGCTCGAGGACCTCAATAGGAATGTCTCTTTCTTTGATTCGGAAAAGCTCAAACCCAGTATATGTGCTTTTCTTGGTTTTGGTATACCTGTCAACTTTTACAGCAAGGTATTCTCCATTGCTTTGCCAGTACATTTTGCAATCACTGACACTGAATAGATTCTTCTGTCTGAGTTCCTCTTTACCAGGAATTTGAAAAAGACTCACCTGCATATAAAAGGCACATTTAGAATACTACAAGAGGCAACAGATTTCTGAAAGGAAAATACATGAAGAACTTCTGTACTCACTCTCGCGGGTTGGTTGCCTCCACCTTGCTCAGGAACAAAGAGAGCAATGATGGGATCAGCAGGTGACCAACTGAAGTCGAGCACATTCTCAACCTTCAAAGACTTCTTATCAATAAGAGTGAAAGTCTCTGTCTCATAAACAGAGATGACATTCTTTCCAAGTTTGGCAAAATACTTATCGTCTGTTCCACCGCCCCATCTGAATAGTAAAAGATAAAACAAGAAAATATAAGTTGTCAGACTTAGTCTTTTCCGTGATTTATTAAAGTACCGCAATAAAGGATAAATCACCTAAAAACGGGCCACGAGACTCCAGAGACACCCCCAGTTCCACCAGTAGCAAACTCATCAGCACTTCCCTTGAAGTCTCGCATTACTTTACCGGAACGCACGTCAAAAATGTTCAAGACAACCCTCTGGAGCATAAACAATACACCACTTCAGTGATATCAAACAAAAATAAAAACATACAACATAAAATGCGAGAAAGTGTGGCTGCTCACATGCGTATCTCGAGGATTGCTGGGTTCATGACTGCTATATGTAACCAGATATTTTTCACCAGGAGAGAAATCGATGAGCTTAACCTGCAATCAACAATATCAATATTACTAAATGCAGAAAAGAAAAAAGGGAAGAAAAAAAAATGTATAACATGGACGAGGAAATAACCTGTGGATGGGCATATCGTGAAAGGCGATCAAAGGTGGCTGCACCTCCCCACACAGCAGCACCTTGTCTGTGAACAGTGGCTAAGTATGTCCCAAGTGGAGACCACTGAACAAAACTCTCGGTCCAGTACTGCAAGCCAAAAGGAAAAAATTACTTACAAGACCTCCCAGCTACCGGAATAGCACAATAGTAAGTTATCAAACTATGTACACAGAGATACTACAAGTAATGTGGAAAAGATTGTTAGATTTACTTACTTGACGGCGATAAACTGGAACAGGCATGGATTGCCTGGGATCATTCCAAAAGACTTCTGTATCAGAATGTGCGCGGATAACGAACTGATCACGTGCTTTTTCATCAGTCAACCATTGTTGTAGGTTTTCCTGTACCAAACAAGCAGATATATGAGTAGAGGAAACCATATGTAAAAAAGCAACAAAATAGAACTAGACAACTAGAGATATAATACAGCTCAAAGTACTAGCTAGCAACTACAAACAGCAATCGCTGGAAACCGTTCTGCTGTAGAAATTCTTAACAAAAGGTGCAGGGTGGAAGAAGCTGTATAACTTGGATGTATTATCCCACATGAATATCAAACAAGTGTATTTCCCAGAAATTTATGTTCTGGAATGGACTACATAAAAACATATCTAAAATTAGCATTTAATAGATCTATATAAACTATAATTCAATCTTCCTTGGCAATAAAATTAATATCAAGAAACAGATGAAAAAGAGATACCCCAGGTGTGTATGGCTTAATTTCTGGTGGAGCCCATTCATCGGGAACTTTCATGAATTTGTCGAAGTCATCAAATAAGTTGACTGCAAATATATGGGCTTTGTCCAATTTGTAGCCATGTGTCCGCTCCTTGGCAAGCTCAGCTTCCTGTGCCAATGGAAGGAAGTACAGGCAACACTATAGTTACAAATCTCAACTAAATCAAGTCTTGATAAATATCAGGAAATCTAGGTATACACTTAACAATTGAACAACTTTTTCTAGGGTTTAATATTCTCCTGTAAAGTAATAGATCAAGATTGAGTAAGAGACAATACCTGAGGAGTGTTGTACTCGATGAAACAATAACCTAGAGTTTTCTGTGTTTCAGGATTTACAGGCATCCATAGCCCATCTTCCTTAATAACACCAATTTGACTGTAAATCTTTTTAACAACACCTTCCAATTTATCATACTTCTCAGGAGGAACTACTGGAAGATTGTCGACAACAATTATATTACCAAATCCTGATTCAAACTCTAAACTATCTTCGCGGCGGAGTTCTTCCTCATCGTCGCTACAATATATAAAAAAATTTAAAACATCAAAATCAATCTCCAACCATGTGAAAAGAAAATCAACAGATAAAACAAGGGTTAACAGGAGGATTTACCTTGGGATGCCAAAATCTTCACCAGGAGGTAACTGAATCGAATCTAGATCAATTTGTCTAATATCAATACCAAGTCTATTTCCAAAAGCTTCAATATCCACCATTGACATAACCTCTGCCATGTTTATGTTTGATTTCTTCAAGAATAAAAGCTAGTGCAATCTCAAACCCTAAATAAGAACCCTGGAGTGAAGAGGAGAGATAGAGACGACAGTTTAGAGATAAAAGAGAAATAAAGCTGTGCTAGGGTTACTGAGATATACTTATTCTACTCCATACGCGAGATAAATAGATGTACACCTGATAAGCCCATTGGGCTACTGCGATTAGTCCAGTAAGTTACGTTTTTGCGACACTTTAGCGGTTTGGTTTGCGTATCCACTGAGCTTATCCCCAGCCAAGGCTGTGGGATGTGGGGTGACCAAGCGGGATGGCGATCCACTAATGTCCGACTCTTCCTACCTAACAACTTGCAGAGGAGCTTACGATTCCTATGGAATTTGGGATCCAAGCAAGCCAATACAGATACAGATATCTAAATAATCCTTAGCTCGGTAAAATCACAATCTCTTCAAAAATTTCTTGTTTATTTTGTTATTCTTTTGTTATCTTGATAATAATTTAAACCTGGTGATTGGCTTTCAATTGAACCAGGTACGAAAGGAAAGAATTGATCGAAGAAGAATTGTCTGACAAACTCTAGTACTAGTAAGGTAATCTAAACCCTATTCTAGCTGTTAAATTCTGACAAGTAGGTCAATTGTGTGTTTTTGGATTTGTGTAGACTGATATATGTACCTTAACCTAACTAAAGAAATATCATGAATAAGAATTTAGCTTCTTATGCTGTAGCTGCTTGTTCTTGCACTGTTGTTTTTTTTCTTTCGGTGTGCTGTAATTGGTAAAGTTTGGTGAATTGTCTGATATGGCTAAAAGGTTATTTAGCATAGACAATGAATTTACGTTTTTTCTAGGTATGGATAATGATCAATTGTCAGTAAATGGAAATAGTAAGGATGAGGAAGACAAAGAAGAGAAGAACAACGACGACGAGAATGATGATGGAGAGTCAAAGAAAAATAGTGAGGCAGGAAAGATTACATTTAGGAATGCACCAGAATTCAGGAGAGATTTTATCACGTACTGCTTAGAAGAGGTGAACTATTCAAGGTCTATCGGGTCCACGTTGAAGATACCTTCATGGGAGAAGATTGGAGTGAAACTTTCAGAAAAGTATGGGTATCCCATGAAGAACAAAAAGTTAAGGAATCACTGGGACTACCTTAAGAAACAGTACATGTCGTGGAATACGCTTTTATCCTTGCTGGGACTTGGAAATGACGTTGAAACAACTAATTTTAACTGCCCAAAGGAGCAATGGGATGAGATAAGCAAGGCAAGATATAGCTCTTAGTTGATATTGTAATTGCGACTCTAATGATAATTTATGCATACTAATTACTCTGAATTTTAATTTTGTTAATTAGAAGGTGAAGAATGCCAACCATTTCAAAGAAAAGGGATTGGAAGATGCTGATCTTTTGAAGTGCCTATTTGGGGATATCAGCTGGACAATGATACAGCCTTTACGAACATCAAATGTAAACGTGCAACCATTGGCCGTTACGTCTGCGCCACTAGATATTCTTGCTTCAGAAGAGTCAGAACAACCAGCAAGGATCACTGATCGAGAACCGTTTTGTCAAGATGTATCAGAGGAAGATACGATGGACACCTCTAATTCAAAAGAACTAGTGAAGAAAACAAAAAGGAGGATTGAAGCTTCATCGAGTGCCACAGTTAAGGGGAAAGGTGATTACCATGTTGAAACAATTGGTAAACAATCTGAACAAATAGAACTTACCTTGATGGAAAGACAACAAATTGCTTTGGAGAAGCAAGAAATTATCTTAAAGAAGCTGCAAAAAATCTTGGAGAAGCGACAAAGTGTGAAGGAAAAAAAAGAAAGTCTTCCGGTGGAATTCCTCAAGTCACTTGACAATCTAAAGGATGCGGGTTATATTTCTAATGAGGATGCGTTGGAAGTCGAATTTAAGGCGTCCGAGCTTAGTGGCTGGCAGAAGTTGTTTGTTAATTTGCCTACTACTGAACGACGAGTTTCTTATGTTCACAAACTATTAGGAAATCAGTGAAGATATGTGAACTAGATGTTGCTGGATTGCGTGGTAGGAATAATTGGATTGTTCAGTTAGGTAAGTTTTGATCTACTAGGTTCAAATCATGTCTGTTTCTATGAAATCTATTTCCTCTTTAGCTTCCCTTGATAGTGCACCGCTGAAGGCATATGGGGATGTCAAAGCTGAAACATATATTCTCAGGACCTTTTCATTTGTGTGTTTATTTTTTGTTTCTCCAGATTTAAAGAATCTTTAGATCTGAAAATTCCGTAGCTAAGGCATCAAAGTGTTCGTTAGTTCTTCAAATTTTCAGCAGGAGTTGAGATTTGTCTGTGAAGAGTAGGGTTTAATGAGCTGTTGGGGTTCTTATTAGGGAATGGTGAAGATAGAGTCAAGTAAACACTTGGGACTTTAAGCAAAATTCCAGGTAGGGTGTAATTAGCTTGATGTTTGATGTTAATAGTTTTATTTTTCTTGGGGGTGATTTAACTGATCTCTTCACAACGGGATTATAGTGAAAGATAATTGTTTCTTTCCTAAACCAGAAAGATACTTCATAAAAATAATGTTATTTGAATTCAATGGTTATTCATTATTTATTAATCTTGTCTTTCTTTCTTACATTCCTGTGATCTCGTTGCCTGGCAGTTTGTTTCTGCTAAAAAGTTTCTTGGATGTTATTTTGTTTCTTTTCTTGTGTGAACGAAAGATCATCAAATATATGAGGCAGATGCATGACAATCATAATAAATGGTTTGACTCTTTGCTCATGATTGAACCTAACTAACTCATCAAGTTTGGAGGGGATTCTAAGCAGAACTCCTAATTTAATTTCTAGAGTTGCTTCCTTGGTTGTGTGGCAACCTAATGCTATTTGCATTTGAGCTTCTATTTCACGTTTGTATTTATTAATGTGGTCTCTTTGTTTGGGTCGTGTCAAATTCCGTAAACTTGATTTATACTTACCATTAATGTAATACCTTTTGATTCCAGATACTACTGGTGAGGAAGTTACATCTCATCATGGAGAAGGGAAATGGATATTGCTTCTCCATGACTGTGCCTAATATTCTTATCTTCCCCATCGCCATTTTCATCATCTTTATTATTCGTATTTTATTCGTCATACATCAAAGCAGGAAACCTCTTCGTAACTTACCTTCAAAAGCTGTCAGTACCCTAATCGTTCTAGGTTCAGGTAAATTCATGAATCTACGATCATGTTTTTGTTTTGATTTTGCTGGAAAGTTGCTATATTCTGTATGTTGTATCTCTTATCATTATCTTTGAATATGAACACTTAGGGGTGTGATAATTATGTAGGCGGTCATACAGCTGAGATGATTAATCTCATCCGTGTGCTCCAAAGGGACAGGTTTACACCGCGAGTCTATGTAGCAGCTTCAACTGATAATATGAGTCTTCAGAAAGCTCAAGTACTGGAAGCTTCTATGGTTGATCAGGTTAGAGATATATTTTTGTTTATTTTTTCTGTTTTCACTTATATTTTTAGTTGGAAAAAGATGATGGTGTTCGAAGTCCACGCAATACAGTTTCTATTTGGTTCTCGTTGGTATGTTTTTTCTTGACGTGGTATGGACTTGCAGGCAGGTCTCGACAAGCTAAAGGAAACAGCTAAGTTCATGCAAATTTACCGAAGCCGGGAAGTGGGTCAATCATATTTAACATCAATAGGGACAACACTAATTGCTCTGGTTCATGCGCTGTTGTTGATGATAAAAATCAGGCCTCAAATGGTATGATCTCAACTTCACAACCATTAAATATTCTTCATTATTTCAACAACGATGAAAGTTTCAGATATATGCAACTTAGTGAGGCTATTCTTTCAGATCCTATGCAACGGCCCCGGGACTTGTTTTCCTCTCTGCGCAATTGCGTTCTTATTTAAGGTTAGCCTGATCAACTCTATTCTTCGTAGAGCTGTAAAGATGAATTATAATTTAAATCATTAAATGAGACCAGGAAAATTAAAAAGTATTTCATGGATTTTCTACCATAATTTTCCGAGTTTTTTATTTTATTTTACTTGTGAGCGAATGCAGTTTCAGTTTTGGTAATATGAGAGTTCCCCGCTTGACCTTGTTTGGCTTTTGGGGTGCAGGTACTAGGGATTAGATGGTCATCCATATTTTATGTTGAGAGTATCGCAAGGGTGAAGCGGTTATCTTTAAGCGGCCTTCTGCTTTACAAGCTGCATATGGCTGATCTCATTTTTGTGCAATGGCCTCACCTACAAAAGAAATATCCTAGAACTCTCTACGTTGGTTGTCTCATGTAGTAGTGGTTTTGAATGCCTGTTGCCCATAATAGGTATTTGTCTCACACTGCACACCTCCTCCTCTTAGCAATCTAGTTTTATCATTACCTAGACTCTACTGTATTTTTTATCTTTCTGTTTCTTTGAGTAACCATGAAATAAGCAACCTTGGCACTGGATTCTAACAAAGAAGAAGATAATGCGATTGTAAACCCTACAGTTTTTTATGGAGTTTCGAAAAAACTCATGAAACATTGTTTGTTAAGGACAGTTGTGTCCGCAGACAATATCGTAGGACAAGGCTTGTCTAAACGTTAATATATACTTTTGATTTGTTATTTTTTGCAGCAGGTTGTATATCTAGTTTGCTACAAGGATTCACCTGAACACCTGGATATCTGATTATGGCTGTCCCCTGTCTCCCTGGAACTGAATGTAAATGTTTTCTCATCAAGAGACATTCTAAAGATTAAACTAGGGTCAATTCTCTCTCTTTTTTTATCCTGGTCTTGTGTCTATTTTCCATAAGAACTGCGCAAGTTACTTAATTATTACTAGATCTGGGAGCATTATTTACAATCATAATAGTAATCATAAGAGATTTGTTGTTACACCAGTGGTCATTCTAAATCTCGATTCAAAGTTTGTTGGGTGTATCTGAGTTCACCAGATACTGGGTTTGAGTTGTCCAGCAGCAGACACATACTGGATTTGAGTTGTCCAGCAGCAGACATGAGTTTCCTCATCTTCCTTCTGTCAACTGTAGGATTAAGCTCTCAAATTTTTAGCTTTACCCGAGAAACAATGGCTCCCAAATATTTTCTTATGTAATCTTATAAAATCTTGAAGATATAGGATCAAAGGTAGGATACAGTGGTGTTTCCCTTACCTAGCACTTGTGCTTTGGTTGACTAGGTTGCATCATTCTAAGTTCATTTCAGTCGGTCAAATCCGTCCGACCAATCTAACTTGATACCTGATAGATAGTACGTTCCCTTCCTTTTTTTTTTTTTTTTCTTGTGGAGTTTATCATCAGGCAATTGAAATTATGGATGATGTTTCCGTAAAGGCGAAGGTGTTGTGACACCAATACCACCTATGCTATTTCCTTATTTAGTTTTGCCTAGAATAGAGTTAGCTTGCCGTGTAAGGCTTATTTGGTTTCCTAGTTTATCTTAAACTCTAGTTTTCTTTATTGCCAAGGCTCTTAAGCTATATATAGCCAGGTCGTGAGATTGTATAGGATATAAGAATCAATACAATTCTTTTCTTAAAACTCTTCTCTCCTTGTTCTCTGAATTCTTCTCTTCTTAT
>JAJJMA010144881.1:0-11035 GCA_023529015.1 Papaver nudicaule
AGGAGGAACCGGCCTCGGATGAGGGTTCATAGGGGGTACGTCTCCCAGGTAGGAACAGACGGACTCCTTGGCGAGTATGATGATGTCGATATGACGGTAGGGGATCTTCTACCGAGGTTGCTTTACTTTCCTGTTGATGTTTAGCCACGTTCTCATTCTCGGGTTGTCTTCTTGTAGATGAATCGCCCTGGAGACAACGAGCCAGTGGGGTCTTCGAATGTGGGCGATGGGGATCGAGAGATAGCTGAGAAGACCACTGATTCTTCACCTCTTCGCGAGGAGTCGATCCCCTTCGTGGTAGGCGATTCGTGTTCTCTGTGCCCTTGACTATTTCTTCCTTATTTCTAGACCAGTGGTAACTCCTGTCTTTCATGGTTACTGACTTCTCTTTTCTCCAGTCCATGCAGGGGAGCGGCGAGTTCATGCGTGACGAGACGGTGGTAACCGGTGGTGTCAACGGTTCCAAAGTAGCTTCTCACGTTACTGTAGACGTGCCCGTGGATGAAAGTGCTGGCGAAGAAGCTGTAGAGGATGGTGATACTGAGGAGATTGAGAACTCTGACTCCGAAGATACTGCTGACGCCGAGATAAGAGCTAGGGAGGCTAGGCAGAACGCGCTTTATCTGACTCCAGGTGCCGCGTTTCCCCTTTTGAGTAGAGTCAGATCCTACCAGGTGGCCATAGGTGGTTTTGTTGTCTCCCGAGAGTACGAGGACATGTATACACGTATCTGGAAGGAGTTTGGGCACATCGCTAGGGAGGATGCAAACCGTGCCATGGCAGAAGGATTCGTCGGAGTTCTGTTGGAGCGGATTGCCGAGATGCGGGAAAATTCTATGCGCGGGGTCGAATCAGAGACGTTGCAGGATTGGGAAGATGCTATAGCGGATGCTGAGTCTGAGTCTTTTAATGTATCTTGGCTCCGGGAGAGGTTTGAGAAGCGGAAGCAGGCTAAGGTTCAGGCTGATAGCATTACGGATGATGTTCTCGCCGCGAAGGAGAGGGAGGTTGCTGAGTTGAAGGCTAAGTTCGTGAAGGAGCGGGACGTGCTTTTCAACATGAGAGACTCTTGTGAAGGGGCTAAGGCTATTGTGTTATCTGGTCTTTTCTGATTGTTTTGCCTTTGTTTCTTGACTCATGGTTTAGGATTTTTTATTTATTTATTACTACTACTCGAAAGACAATGATAGAACGAGTCTCTTGTTTTGACTATATACAACGGTTTTATGCTTCTTATAACTAAGGGTTTAATTGAGATATGCTTCAATCCATCTTTTCTTGATTATTATTGTATCCTTGCATCCATCTTTGAGCGAAACCAGTTTGTAGTACCCGTTCAGCGCGGACCTGATAACCATGTAGGGTCCTTCGGGCTGTCTCCCTCCTTGTCTGCCGGTCTTCATCACCAATTCCCCAACTTTGTAGTCTCTATCGTCGGCTAGCGAAGCCCTAGGGCCGTAGAGTTTCCGGTATAACGGCGATTTCCGGGGACGGCAGGTAAACCCGTTGTCATTGGTTTCCCCGTCTCATATGTCTAATCGGCTAAACAGGATGTTAAGGGTTTCGTGACCAGGGGATGGGGTCATCCATTTTCTAAAATACTGAGTAGGGTGCATGATCCACTCATACCTTGCGACAAGCGCTCCGCCCATCCTTTGCGGGGATGCCATCCTTGATTCCTTTTCGGAGTTTGGTGAGGCTCCCCCTTCCTCATACAGGGATACTGTCGCTGTGTGGAGATCCTCTGGCTTAGTCGGTGCTTCAAGTGGGGTTGCAGCCTCGTTGAGCAGACCCTGGTTGTCGTTGAACCAAGGGTAGCCGAGGATCATGTCGTGTTCTAAATCTCGTGGGACCACATGGAGTTCAGCCTTCGTCCGCACTCCGTTCACCTCTATCTGTAGAGTTATTCGTCCACGAGTTATCACCGCCCTTCCTTCGGGGTCTTCCAACGTTTCTGGTGAATCAGTGACATCATGTAGCGAGCCTCCCGAAGTTCCTAGTGTCGTTGTAGAAATGACGTTGATTTTCGCTCCTGGGTACAACAACGTATTGGGGAATCCGATGTCGCGTATATATGCGGTAGTGAGTATTCCCCAACCTTGCCTAGCTAGTAATCCCCAGTCGTATCTTACCGAAGACCCGCCTTGGGTTAGCGGGTGTGGGTCTTCTTCCGCTCCAAATGGTAGTCGCCTTCTTGACACCACGTGGTTAAGTGCCGTAAACATATCCCGATGTTGAGGCTTCAAGAAACATAAGATTTCACATAATTGGTGCATTAGGTTCTCCACTCTCTGATTCACGGGTTCTTTGTGATCCGTGAGAGCTTGGACGTGTGGAGGACCTGGGTGCAGTCTGTAAGAACATGCTTTAGCCTTGACAATGCGCTCTTCGAGGATTCGTCTGAAACTGTTACACTGGATCGTGGCGTGGATGATCCTCCTGTGGTAGTGGCAGTAACGAGGGTGTTTCATCTCTCCATCGGTGGGAGTTCTCGATACTTCAGGAAACTCTACGAATTTGTCTCGGACCAACGAGTCTAGCAGTTGCTCCATCTCTATCGTTGAGATGTTGTTTGGCAGATCAATTCCTCCTCGTTGTTGTTGCGAGCCTTCTTCTGGTGTCACGCCTCTCGTCATTGAGTCTCGTGCTTCGTGTTCAGTGAGGCACTCTCCTGCCTTTCTTTTCCTGTCGTTATCTAAACTTCTACCGCCATCTTCAGTGAGTTTTCCATATTTCAGTAGTTGAGTTCTCTCTCTCAGGGTGGGCATTATGGTGGTTGATCGTGCTGCTGCTTCCTGGAGTTCGGCAAGAGTCTGGAACGGAAGATCTTCTAAGAGAGCTCGGCAGATAGGAGCCATGGTGTCGGTGCAGACTTCCACGAGTTGTGGCTCCGTTATGTCTGGGACGCAGCAACCAATGGCTTGTCCTTTAAATCTCTTTACGTAGTCGTCGGGGCGCTCGCAGGCTTTTTGGCGCATTTTACTCAGATCAGAGAGAGTTACCTTCCCAAAAAGGTATTCCTTGAAGAAAGCGTCCATCAATCCGTTCCAAGTGCTTGTGGTTCTTGGCGGGAGGTGAGTGTACCATCGGTAAGCCTCTCCAACAAGAGACTTCGGGAACTCGTTAAACCTCAAGGTATGATTGTACCCGTATTCCTTCAGAGATTCTAGGAAACGTGCAATATGTTCTCGTACATGATCGGTTCCATCGTATCTGGGGAAGGAAAGAGTGGTGTGGACTTGAGAGGGCTCCCGGGATGATTGAGTGTCGGCCTCGTGGTGTGAAACCGTGGGTGACTCGTCCTTCGTTCGTGCGATGATCCTCTCCACTGCTGGGACCTCAGGGGTGTTTGGCGGTTTCTCTGCGAGGGATTTGAGGTATTGAAGCGAGGATCAGGTTCTTTAGATCCCATCCCTAGTTCAGACATTCTAAAGGTGATCTTCTGAAACCGAGAGAATGATCTCCCACTGTGGTCGCCAACTGTTTTTACCTGGAAAAACAATGCACCGTCTCTGGATACTTTCATAGTGTTCGAGATCAAAGTCGAACAAGACGAGCCTAAACCAAGTCAATGGCCGTTCACGTCTTGCTTTGGTCACAGAGAGGATGGAGGTTGATCTAGGGAGGGAAACAGCGAAGAAACTTGAGATTAGGTTGAGGATGTGTTTTGGGTGTCAGAGTTCAAGATCTCCGTCGTGAAGGTGACTAGAAATCTCCAAGGCTAGAAGTGTGTTGGGTTGCTCAGGTGTGTTTGCTCTGAGGCTCTGGTTTATTCAGGTGTTCTGAATATCTGGTTGTTTCTGGAAAGATGTTCTGCCTTGGAAGATAGAGGAGGCCTCTATTTATAGTTTTGAACTCACCCTGATCTCTCGACAGAGAAGGTGGAAGTCGTGGAAGAGTGGGGGAGCGGCGGACATGAGTTGGTTTCCGCAACTGCCTGAGTCGTGTAGAACATGCCCACTCGCGCTATCTTCTCGTAACTGTCCACTATCTCCATCAGTTTCTTTCAACTGTAGACCGCCAGACCAATACCCCTAAAGTTATCCCCCGTGTGATGTTTTTTGATGTCTCGAGTGATACGCAAACATTGCGTAGTTGAGTTTGAGTAGAGTCGTACGACTAGGATGTCGTGACTAGCACGAGTGTGGTTCTTTTAGGACACGCGTAGTAGGCGTATAGGAGTGGCCTTGGCTGTTGGCCAAGGCCAAGAATTCATGGCGCCATTAACTAGTGACGCAAAGGCCAAGGCCAACTCGTTTTGTTGTGGCGTCATGGTGCCACGACCTTGGCCTTTGGCCAAGGCCAACTCTGTTGTCGCAGCTGGTGCGTACTGGCTATGACTTGATTGTGGTGTGCGTGCTTACGCTACAACATACTTAAAGTCATGGCGTGTTTATCCATGGTATGTTAGACCATCCTGAGCTTGGGATGAAGTCTGCTTAAGCCTGTTTAGGCTGTTGTGTGCTTCTCAGAGAGCTCTGGACAGGCCTAGAACTTCGTTATTCCTGAGATTTTCATTAAGACTCGGATGTTGAGTCGTATTTTTAAGAGGAAATCCATGAGGATGCGTCTCTGTTAACTCTTCACCATGTACCATTGAGTGATCTGGTTCTGATATCGAGGAATTCGAGGCGATGTCGATATGAAGCAGATTAATGGGTTTAATGTGCTAGTGAGATTATCAGTACTGCACTATGATATCATCCTCTCCACCGAGAGTTATAAGAGAGAACTCATAGAGAGTTTATTCAGCTCGTAGAATGGATTGCATTCTGAGCAATAGAGATGTGCCTGAATAGGCAATTGCCTTTAGGTAAGGCGTGGTTAGAGAGTGGTTTTACAATCTTGTCCCTCTCTCATTTTTCACCATCTACACCTTTTCACAGTTGGGGACTTGATCTAATTGGTCCCATAAACCCTTTGTCCTTGGGAAGACACAAGAACATCATCACCGCGATCGAATATTCGACGAAATGGGTGGAGGCGGTACCGCTACTGATATGTTTGGAAACCTACAATAAATAACTGCAAGTGTACAGTGTCTAACTAGTATACAACGACAAGTACAGGTCGAACCCACATGGAGCGGTGGAAATTACTGCAACTAATATTCCTAATTTATGAATCGGAAACGCTATATTTAGGGTTTTCAAAAGATGATTTCAAAGAATAAATAATAAACGAATCAAAATAAAATATCGGAAGTGGGTAACTAGGGTTTTTCGGGTTCCACCACTTGTGAGTGTAGAAAGTGCCTTCTACAAATAAAAACATCCTAAAGGTGAAGCTGCGTAAGAAGACTATCTTTGAGAAGTACAGAATCAATAACGGAAGACCTCGCCGAAGTATCAATGTGAGAGGTTAGCATATAGGATCGCCGAGGTTACACCAACAAATAACTGAAGGGCGAGTTATGATCAGCGAGTACAAAACACGTCATCAGCAAAGGACTGTACGGTAGTCAGGCATTTATGAGAATATCAGAATGGGCAGGTTGTCAGAGTTGACTCATTGACTCAGTGGGATCCGCGTCAGCAATCCTTATCCTGAAGAAGACTAGCTCGATGATGGATATAAGTACTCGCCGACCTTGTTTGTCGGCGAGAGGATAAACTATTATTATAAGTCTTTAGAGTATATTCGTTACGTGGCGCAAGGTCAAGACGGTTGTAACTTAGTCTCGACTAGGAGAAGATACTCCATAGAAGAATTCCAGCATAGGATTCCCTTTAAGGGTAGGTTGGTAATTCCGCCAATGTAAGCCTCATATAAAAACCGTGTAACCCTAAGAGAAGAGGCGGCCTCTACTCCCTTTCTCTCTCTACTCTATCTTCTCCACCACCATCTCCTACTCAAGAACACCTCAAGAACACCTAGAAAACTTATGTATGATTATCAAATATCTCTACTAATAAATCCGTGATGTAGGAAGCTAGATAAGCTCCGAACACGTTAAAAACGTCTCTTGTGTGCTTTACCTTTATGTTCATCCATATGTGTGTGTGAATCTAGATCTAGGAATAAGTAGATCAATAGGTGTAATTGCATGATGTATTTTATGCAATTACATTTTGGCGCTAGAAGAGGTTTGAATCATGTCGTAGAAGCTTAAAAATGAAGAAACAACAATCCTAGCAACAAATCCGGCGAGTTCAGTAAGATTCAGTTGGATTCAGCGGAGCCAGGGGTATTTTTCGTCAGTAAAGTGCACATTTCGGACAACAAAGCCATCGGTTTTTAGCACCAGCAGGAAAAGAAAGTGAGAGCAGAGGTGAAATCCAGAAACTGCAGGCAAAGAAAGAAAAATCTTAAAGCACAGGAGAAATCAGAGGCTTTCAAAAGGATAAATTTTCTTCTCATCTCTTTGATCTTATTATCCAGATCTGAAAATTTTACAACAAAATTTTGAGAAAAACCTTTCTCCTTCACCAGAAATCTGATTTTCCTTTTCCTCTATTTTCGTTTACTGTTATGGGCGATAATTATAGCAGGAGATTACACTAATTCATGATTTTGCAGCAGAAGATAAAATCCAAAGCAAAATCAGCTAACTCGGCAAGATCCAGTCATCTTAGGGATATTTTCGGCAACAACAACAACACTTCAGACGAACAAACGACATCAAGGTCTAATGGAGATTCTTCTCTAGCTCATCGACGCCTCTTGGAGATAGACGCAAGATATTCTAAAGCTGTTAAACAGGGTCACAGCAACATGGTCTCGTCTCGGCGATGGAACGTTCAAAATTACAGTGTCATACCGGCGATGGGGTTACTATAGTGTGATATCGGCGATAGAACATCCAATAGAAGATTCAAGACTAAAGTTCATCTAATTTGGATATCGGCGATGGACCCGTCAACATTTTGCTAAGTAGCAGCCAACGTCATCTCGTCGTCCAGTCAAGAATCCATAACCAGATAATATTCTTCACAAAGCTATCTCGGCGAAGTTAGTTGTTAACAGATACTCTCGCCGATCCTCAAACATTTCAGTTTCGCCGAATTGACTACACGAAGGGTGACAAGCGCTTGGAGTTTCATCCATTTGGTGTTGATGAACCACGGAGGAGATGATGTTCCGATTAGATCTGATTTGGGAATTCTTTCTCATTGCTTGCTGATTGACGCTTCCAAATGGAGAAGATGAAAAATACAAAGAGTAAATCAATAAGTCTCGCCGACACCAATAAAGTATATTGATTCACCTCAAAGAAACCAGTGGGAAGTTCACTCAGTAAACTTGCCACGATTGATCACCCAGGCCTACTTTCTCACCGAGTTAATAATCGGAACTCAGGGAAGAATTCTTTCACTTTAAAATCTTAAACAGCCTGCTTTCTTTTATCTTGTTATCATCATGCTGATCTACAAGTTATAGTACAACATTTGTGAAAAAGTCGGGGTGTAGTCTGTTCGCCGAAATTACAACGTGTGGTGTCGTTTAAATGTTATGGTCTGTTCACTGAAATTACCAAGCTAGAATACCTTCCTTAGTGTAAATGTTGTAGCAGAAATGATTTGGGATAGTATCATGATAGGAATCTAGAGTTTTAAGCTTAATCCCTTTGATGTTTCTAGACCATCTCGGTCGCACATAAGTATCTAGTTAAAATGATTATGTATACTACCGTGATACCTGTTTTCATCTGTATTCAATGGACTATTTTTAACAGAAAATAGTCACATTGCACCATTACAACTTTTTACCTACTTTGGCTTTGAGTCCCAGGTGAAAACAATCGTTTTACGGATTCGCTAAAAAGGCAAGACAATGAGAAGATGCAAGGTTGCACTAGGCAAGGATATGAAGCTGTGAGCCAGCGTTCAAACAGGCTAACAAAGTTGGAAGTTCACCTCCGCAGGGGATAAGCCCATATTTCTATCCCTAACCTTTTGAATGAATCTTTTCCATATATTCCAGTAATATGTTAAGGCCTTAGCACAATGTCTGGTCGTCTGGAGCTTGACTCACATTATCGATGCATCATCTTTAGAGTAATAGCTAATTAGTCCAAATGTTATACTAGTAGTTTAGTTCATTCCATCTTAGAAGTAGGCTTTCTCGTTCAATTAAGTTATGCATGAATATTGGTAACATGACAACGCCACCTGCATAAGGGAGTTTACTAAAGTTTAATTTCATACGGTCTTTAGCTTGCTAAATCATCATTTGCAACAACGTGTTCTCGGCGATACTCTTATGTTCTTTTAAATTCTTGTTTTCGTTAAAAAAAAAAAAAAAAAAAATGTGACCGGGTACCCATATTTCTGTGCAACATAGCTCTTTATCCTTAGCTAATCGTCAAATAAATTTGGTGGTTCACAGCAATACCAGAATGGAACGTTCAAAGCAACAACACCATTTCGTCGACGGAACAGCTCAGCCATCAAACCAACTTGTTGAAACCTTGTCGGATCGTCAGCTCAATGTCGCCGGTCAACTTCCTGGAATGGCAAATTCACAAATGGCAAGCACCCATTAGAAAGGGAAGTTTCTTACTCTCGCCAGCCTATTTTCACCATCTTCCTCCTAATATCATATGCCTTCAAGGATGCTAGTCGCTACAGTTTTAATCAAATTCACATGCCCAAATTGGAGCGTTTTGGTTGCTTATAATATCATAGATAACACCACTGCTTAAACATCAGTTCACAACACCACTGCTTCGCCGAGAGTAGCAATGCACTTCGACGGACCTACCTCATCTTAGTCAACAAAGTCCTATAGCGTGGAGGGGAGATTTCTGAACTCTATACTATCAACTTCCTTTAATCTTTGTGTTAAAGCACTTAATTTAGCACCTGCATAGGATAATTTTGTTTACCGCCATTAGACTACACCTCCTTTCTCGCAGCTGAAATTGCTAATAAAAACATTTCATAAACATCGGCGACATTAATATAAGAAAATTTCATATGCTAAAGTTGAAAGTTTACATTTTAACCCAATACGTTATCATTTTTAGTAACACAATATTTCTAATTCGCTATTTAGAGTACTATAGTATGTCATTTAGTCAAGGCATAGTATTTTACATTTCTTTAGCATTTTACATTTCTGATTTATTACTGAAAAATCCCAGGTACTTAAGTTATATGGCGAAATATGATCGGGAATTCGAGAATCGCTGAACTATTGGCTCCAAGCACAGGAATACTTCTTTCGCCGACTCAAACAAAATGATAAGCATTCCTTGCCATTTAAATTTTATCTTTAGCAAGTAACCACTTTCCTCGCCGATAGAAGCAAAATCAAAATGATAGCATAAGTTCTTCAGTCACATAGTTATACTCGGCGAATGTGCCTCTTGTACTCAGTCACGTAAATTCCTTAGTTTATTACACATTGTGAGTCACACACTACAATTACTCAATACTGTAGATCATTTACAATCTTATCGCGACATAACTTGACACGTTACTATATCGTATACAAATCATGCTAGTCACACTATGTTCAAAGTAATATATGCTTAAATCTATTTTTAGAGCGGAGAATGATTAGCGATGTGATAATATAGCGTCTGCATAGCTTCACATCTCCAAAATGGCATCCTGCTGCTAAGTTTAAGATGCAACATTTTTGAAACTCGCTGAGATCAAGCCAAACTATACTTAGAAATCCTCCCCGCTTTACTCAAGGGCGTAGCCGGGGCAGATTCCCAATCAAGTTTGAATTTCATAATCTATTTGAATATTATGTGATCACCGCTAACCCATGGGGCAATATTATTACTCTACTATATTTTCGGTATATTTATGTCTTTAAACACGGATAAGAAAATCAACCGTTCGCTTACACGATAAAAGCACATAAACGAAAAAGCCATTGAGCATCGCCGACTACATGTAAAAGCGCCGAACGATCAAGCCAATGAACTTCGCCTACATTATAAAGATGACAAAAGGGCCAAATGAATCAAGACTGCATCGCCGTTGAATCTCATATACTTCAGCGAAGTAGATTTCAACAGCATTATCATGAATTTCTGCACTATCGCCACTTCACACCACCAGTACTACAATGTCTACACCAGAAAGGAGGAATTCGAAAGTGGATACTTCACCCTGAAGCGATTAACTGATGCCACTCAAAATGTCAGTTCAGAAAGCAACGACTCAAGACTTGCAGAGGAAGCATTTACGAGGATATTCTTCCTAATGGGAAGAACATTGCCGTGAAACAAATAAAGCTAATGAGCATCGCCGATTATATGAGCTAATTGCTCCTGACCAAAAAGGTCCAATCTTGAGGCCAAAAGCCATCTACAGAGGCACGAATGCCCAAGGCAACAAATGCCGTACAAAACCCTGATCAGGTACTAAGGCCAAGTGCCATCTTAAAAGGCATAAATGGCCAAATCAATAAATCAACGAAGAGCCAAGATCTCTTATGAAGAAAGCTTACTTCCATCGAGTGAATGCCCTTATCGTATTAGTTAGTCCAACCCAGGCTAGTTGTAAGACCAGCCGTGTTACTTGTTGATCTGTAAGTGTTTGTAAGGAAATAAGGTCCCCTTTTGCTGTAGCATCACATCGGCGGTGCCGCTGGTGTGTTAATCCGTCTACGCCATAGCATCACTTCTGGCGGAGTGTATTGAAGTCTATGAGGGCAACCCATTCTACTTATATTAGATCGCCGACGGGCACAAGTAATGGTTACGGCTGGGGTCTACCCTGTTGCTCTGGGAAATTGTTAGGTCAATTTATAAGATATTGTTGGCGGTACGAGGTCCAGAGGGCTTCACTCAATGACAAGTTAAGTCTTTGAAGACAACTACAGAGGCCAAGTTCTCTGTAGTGACAAAGCATTAAGCTTTTCATTGCTCGGACTCACAAAGAAGATAACACCAAAGGCACAAAGCAGCCTAAAACGCCGAAGACATGAAGAAAATATAAAGAAGAGCAAGATTGAAAACCCACGAGGTATTCAAGGAATAAGAGAAGTCATTAGTGAAAAATGCGAACGCAAGAAAGCATCCTCAACTTACAAGTTTCCATGGCTTGTGTCGGCGATAAGAGATTTGCTCATC
>JAJJMA010144882.1:12817-31635 GCA_023529015.1 Papaver nudicaule
AGGATGTCTTACGCGTGAATCACATCATCCAAATTACAAATCAAAGTCGATAAGTGTAACCTTTTCATAGAATTTTTATCCCCTCACTCCCACAAGTTAGTTCTGACATTCTTACCCATTTAATACCAAAGCTCTTAAGAAAATACGACCAAATCTTACTCACAGTTTGATAGTGCAAGAAAAGATGGTCATTAGATTCCACCGCAGCATTGCAAAGCTGAGAAGTAGGATCTTGAATTAAACCTGCATTTTTTATAAACTCAAAAGAAGGAGCTCCATTATAACAAAGTGTTCAAACTAAGAAGGATACTTTTAATGGAATTTTCGAATTCCATAAAATTGTTTGTCAGGAAACCGAAGAAGCCCTTCAGTTTCAAGTGTTGCATAAACATTGTCCACAATGAAAGTATATCCATATCTCTGTTGTCTTGAATCTTCGTCTTGTGATCCTGTAGGTTCACCAATAACTTGAAGAAGATTCGCCACATCCAACAACTCTTGTTCATTCAAGCACCTGCAGAAATCCAGATTCCAAGCACCACTAGTAGAAACCATATCATTAACAGTAGCATGTTTCTCCTAGACAATTTATAAGGAAAAACCTTATCCAAAG
The DNA here is from genome assembly GCA_023529015.1 of Papaver nudicaule. NCBI lineage: Eukaryota > Viridiplantae > Streptophyta > Magnoliopsida > Ranunculales > Papaveraceae > Papaver > Papaver nudicaule. The sequence continues at coordinate 13,431 of JAJJMA010144882.1, forward strand.
AATTATGTCCAGTCCAAACATCATCCAAAACAAAGTGTTTCTCACCCTTGCCGACAGAAATATTAGAACCATACTTCACAAAGTCTCTTACTTTCAAAATTCCAGCCCATAAGCTATGACAAACTGATAAGTTAGTCATGTGAGGCAGATGTCTCTCTAGTTCAGTTTGCGTCATCTAAATCTTTAATTATCAAATATATATATATATATATATATATATATATATATTGTGTGGGAGTAGAATTGTGAATGATATGGAAGGTTGAATAGGGCAAACCAAAAACAAAAAACATCTGCTATTCTTTGAGCATGTGAGTAAAAATTCATGTTACTTGATTAAAAATTGCAAACAAATTTTGGAACTTGGGTTGTACGGACACACCTATTTTAGTGTCGTGTCCGCGTCAAATTCGTGTCCAACCCTTGTACGTGCGAGTTTCCGGGTCAGACACATCAGTGACATTATATATATATCACACTTAATTGTAATATAAATGTATGTTAACAATACTAGAATTTTCAATACAGACGTTATTATAGAAGTACTAGTAGTAAGCCCGTGCGTTGCACGGGTCCATATGATTTGCCAAATTAGTAGGCACCTGGACTGTAAAAGAAGGCTGCTGGGTTTAACACCATTTGAACTGTGCTATAAATATCTGGAAAGATGTTATTCATATGTGTTAACAGTGGCCGTCTTTATCATTATTAGAACGTCAAAGATGAATGATGAAATTTGGAATTAAGATAACTATATTGAACCGATGAATAGCAGAAAATTGTAAGCATTTTGTTGTTCAATGAAATGGTGACAGTTGAGAGTCAAAACCTGAGCACCCTCTTCCCAAAGTCGAGTTTCTTGTACAATTTGATTCGCACGGCCTTCAAAATGGAGAAGAAGTTGATGCCTTAAAATCTAGAAACCTATTGCCATGTGCATGATGGAAAATGAGTTCATGTTGTTTAGTTTGAATTAGGACTATAATAATACAAAAGATCACAAAGATATTTAGAAACAGTAATTGGTTGCAAATGCATATCTGGACAAACATTATTTTTCTTAGTAACCATGTATACTAAGCAAATTATTTTTTAGTTACCTTCGTTCCAAACCCCGGTCGTACCGATGGTAACATCCGAAAAAATAGTAGTGGTATCATCATCGGGAATATATAACAGGTACGCGTGAAAACGATAAATAAATAATGATGCAAATGTTATTTATAAGAAAAGGGCATTAATTACATGTGAGTGTGTCCTTGTTGAATGCATCAACCTCCCAGTGTCTTCTTACAGACACGCATCCTAGTGAGCACTGATCAGCTCTTGCAACAGATTTCTTCACAACAAAAATCTTCTTCCCACTGTCCTTAAACCACCCAAACAAAATTGTACTTCGCAACTGCACCTTCTTCAGCACTTGGTGTTTCCTGACATAAACTGCTAAGGTGAAAGATTCTTGGCCTTGCAGTTCATAACCTTATGTGACCCTAAAAGAAATGGAGAAAGTCACCTTACCCAGCCACATTGTAGAACCCCTTGCATTAATGGAGAACACAATGACTCATACTCTGACCATAAAAGAAATGGAGAAAGTCACCTTACCCAGCCCCTAACGTAGATAGATGGTCATGCCGGGTTTTTTTTTCACTAACAGATATTGAGTTAGTATTGATACATCTAATCATTGAGACTTTTAAAAGCAGAAAATGTTGGATGTAAAAACACTAACTCAATTTAGTTAGGAGTCGTAATTAATGTTTCATCAGATCCAGGCTCACTCTTTCTGCCATTTTTCTTTCTAATTATCCGCTCTTTTACCCTCTACATGGATATCAAATCCGGGCTCATTCTTTTGTTCTTGAAAATCTATAACAATGCCTTAAATACATCAATTCCAGAAAAATGTGCTTGCGTGCTTGCAACCTGGAAAAAAACAGAAAAAAAAAAGATTTAAAATCTAGAATTGCATTATAAAAAACACAGATATCTCATCAATTTGAATTAAGAAAAAATACAGTCAACATATAAGTAGATTGTGGATCTGCACACACTATAGTACAACCTTGCAAGCTACATTCAAAACAAAGGGAAACAAAAAATTACAACCACATCATCAAAAATCAAAACAGATCTACAGCTACATCGTTAATCAACTTTTATACTGATATACTATATTATAATTCTTAGTTTAGAAGCTTAATAAGTAATAACCATTTTTAGCTGGTCCTGACTTCACTGCCTGTAAACTCTTTTATCTGTATCTGTATGAATAATATATATTTTGAGAAAAATCAGTTTAGTATTTCCCTAGTTTAAGCGTAGTTTTGGTGTAAGGTGAACTTATGTATGAATAGTATATATTGTTCAGAGATTATGCATTTTGCATAAGATAATCAGCCTTCGAGTATAGTGTGCTCAATACATATGGTTCAAGTCAAACACATTCTTTTTCATGAGAGTAAAAGAGAATATATGTACCATCTGATTCCCATTACAGTTGCGAGGCAAGGCCTGTGCAAATGAACAAACAAACCATACCCCAAAGATGTCCTTCAATTTGCTCCCAACCACTCTCAAATCTGGGGATGTGTCATGATGCATGGCAGACATTTCAGGAGTCCTGCATAATTCGCTTTTCAGGTTTGTTTATTTACCATAATTCAAGTAAAACCCAAGAAGCAGGTAAAGCAAAACAGGGGTAAACGCGATGGTATACCTCAAAACGAATGGAGTCTTAAGCTTTGGTGGAACAACATCACCAAAAAAATCTGCCTCTTCAGCCATTTTGCAGAGGACTCTACGTACATCTCCCAGATACATACCGGAAATTATCTTCTCAAAAATCTGTGCACATTAATTAAGGAGATGATTTGTCAAAAGCACTGAAAAGACAACTGCTATACTTTTGATTAAACAGAAAAGGTCTATCTATTCACATTAATTAAGGAGACGATTCGTCAAAAGCACTGAAAAAGACAACAGTTAGATTGTAGAGAAAAGGTCTGCATTGTACCTGCTCGCCAATGTTAAGACTCTCTTGGTCCAATGCATGATCGTATTCAGTCACAGGAAGGTGTGATGACCGAAAGTTAGCCCACTCCATGTTGATAACCTGAAGAATTAAAAAGCAAACATTAGACAACGTCTTTCTTTCAACTGCCACTTAAAACATAAGAACATATCAAATTAGGACAAAAACTGATACGGCACTATACCATCTCTCCGGATTTAGGTAGGAGACCATGCCACTTAGGAATGGCGTGCGCACGCTCTATGTAAGAAGCATTTGTTCCGGTACCCAAGATTACTGCAGCTGCAATATCATTATTGAAGTATCTGCACCTGCACCAACATGCAAGGAAAAACCAATATGCAAGGAAAATCAGAACACATAAAGCAGACAAATGCACAATCAGTTGGAATGAGGAAATAGCTAGCAACAAATCTATACTTTGATACCTCCCTCTATACTGCACAATGCACATTTTATTTGTCCGTAGAGCCAAGCACATCCATATTTTGGATATCCATGTAGAATCATTTGCAATATAAAAGAAACAAAATCATCAGGCAAATCAGAACAATCCAAATTTAATCAGTGAAAACTGAACCAACATTGTCTCTCCTAACCTCGTAATGGTCACAACTTCAACTAACAAAAATGTCCTCACAAATGCATAAAAAAGACTGCCAAAGATACCATGTTTCTGCAAAATGCCATAAAAAATTGAAATCCTTTATACTGCACTTTTAATTTCCCCTAGCACTTAGTTTTTTTTTTCATATTTATGCACCTGCAGTGTAAACAATGAAAAACAGTAGCAAATGAACAACAACAATGAAAAAGAAACGAATAGTAAATCATAACATCAAATTTTGTATATAGAACTGCATTGTTGAGCTATATTAAGGAATATATCAATGGTTAATAGAGTCAGGGCTTACCAAATAACAAATATTGTTTGAGATAATTGCCCTAAAACCCTAAATCCAAATCAGATGAAGTCCGTAAAACCCAATCTTGGAATTTCTTTCTTCTCACCTACGAAATCTAAATCAATATAAGCTCAATGCCAATTCTTATGTTGATCAAAAGAGATCGAGGAGCACTTTGTTCCTTCACCGGGGTTTCAATGGAAATGTATTATATATGTGCAGCAGGAATAACAACACTGAAACTTAAAAGGTTTCAAAATAGAGATTCAAAGATTTAACTTACTGATTATAAAAAAAAAAAAATACGATTCATCAGCATCCCTTGATCACCAAAGCAGAATCCTTTAATCTCTGCAAAAATAAATGAGAGACTCATATCTATGAAAGGGTTACGAAATAGAGTACTTGCAGAATCGAGGGAATTGATTTGAATAACCCAAATCAAAAATAGAATCAAAAATCAAAAGCCGACAATCTTCAATACACGCAATTTCCAAACTCAATAAAACAGTTTAAAGGTTTAATACTTCATTAAATCGATTTGATGAAGAAAGACTGGATAGCGACCAACCTTAGAGCAAACACTTGATTAGGGTTGTTGAGTGATTTAGAGAAATAATAGACGGAGGAAGATTAACAGAGAGGAAAACAAAGTGAAAGGGTTTACCATATATTTTGGGTTTACCAAATATCGAGTCAGAGGAAATATTCCGGTGGTATTTGATTGGATACAACTTACCTTGGTGGGGCCAGGAACTATAGGAATTGAGAGAACTCCCTACTTTTAATCTCAGCTAAGTAAAACATTCTGAAATTATAGGGTTTAATTTAATGTAATGCTTATTCATTTACTATATTTGGATTTATCGAAAATTTGGTAGTGTTATTTAGACGTAAAATTCATAATATCAATATTTTAATGAGAAATATTGTTGATTTTTATAACATGTTTGCAACCTGTTGATTTTGACAACTTATCGTGTCCGCATCAGTGCAACCCAGTTTGGAACTATTCTATTCAAATGCGCATGGAATAAAAGAATGATTAAGCTCCCCTACTCCTTGTGCACAGCCCCAAAATAGCTTTATGGGTTTTCTCTTCTTCTGTTTTTTACTTCATAGACTGATTGATACTCTGACGTGCACTCAGGATGCTTCTTGTCCTGTATTTTGTGATTGGTTGCATATAGGTTAGTTACTGTGACATATGATGGTCGCTACCGTTGGACTTAAATATATATCCCGCCATATTGACTACATGTGCAAATTGAGACGTGGTTCATGGTATCACTCTCCAGTCTCCAGGTTACATGATGTATATAAACTGAAGCGTGGTTCATGATGTCAGCCATCAAATCAAACTACTCGCATAATTTGAATCTTGGGAAGTCCATGTTTATACTTTATAAGATAATCCGAGGCAGCCATGGTGTTATATAATACTGAAAATGCTGTAGCAACGTCAACCTACTTTCCTCAACTGCAAATCCAAGACAGACTAATGTTTCCAGTTTTAATGCTTCAAGTCCCATTTGCTATTGGAGATTCTTGTTTGTTGGCCCAAGTTCCGGATTTCCATTCCGCAACAGGGGACACCAGCATATATCGAATAATCTCATGTAATCCTCTTTCTTTATCCTCTTTTGTTCTAATCTACGACCAATTCTCAAAAAAATAACAAAAAAATCCAAGACAGAGAGGCTCGAGCATGCAGCAAAGGGTAACTTTGGTGACTTCTTTTTCAGATTTTGTTCCGACTTTTAAAAATTACAAATAGAAGGAAAGAAAGGGATGCGGCCGTGTGGCTTAACACACAACAATGAAAACATGAGTTCTGCATTTATATAGCTGATACAATCAATGGCTTGTAAAGTGTTACACAGACTTGCCATATGAGATAAAGATACTATCTCTTACAAAAGTGAATACAAATATACAGAGGATGTATTAGCAATCAAATAAGATAAAATAGAACAAAACAAAATATAGTATAATACATATATGCACAGATCTGTTATGATCTGTTACTAATCTTCGACCATTCTGTCCAGATGTTGCAGCTGGAAGTGCAGGAATCTTGACTGCTGCAGCAACATAACAAAGTCAGGTTAAGGAATTAGTCCGAGAAAAAAAAAAGAAATGGTGGTAGTTCAATATCCACATGCACCACAAATCAAAAGTAAACTGAGCTATTCATTACATTGCCATTCAAAGGGAAGAGACATCAAACTGAAGAACTTACTCTTACTGCAGGATGAAGAAGGTAATTGAGTTGTAGAGGGCCAAGGAGCAGCAATATTGTCATTCAGGTCACAAAGAAAACTAATCCCTGAAGCTTTGTCAAATGTTGCATCTGAAGGCAAGCTTGGAAGAAGGCATCCAGATTCTATTACATGATAAACGAATATAAGTAAGTACAATTAGCAAGCATCTTCCAGACATGTTAACTAATGATGGATGGCAAATGCGATCAAGCAACACGACACTACAAAGCTAACTAGAAGTTCCATTACAGAAGTATCAAAATACCTTGTGTTCCAACTGGCATGCCATATTGAGATACCAACATACGCGAACCATGCCAAAAAGAAAAAACCTTTAATTAAGCAAGATATATAATGTACACAAAAGCATACGATACATGTCTGTTACATATTGGGGTTATGAAGAAGCATATAGAAACAAAACAAACCTTGGAGAGAGAAATCTTTCAGGGTTATATGGCACAGGCCGTAAATGTTTCTTGTAATATTAGACTTGTGTAATTTCACGCCAAGTAAAGCAGCACAGTCCAATGCTTGCAAATTAGTTATGAAGCTTTGCTTTTGCAAGTGAGTCACGTAACTCTCCATGGCATTGCAGCAAGCAGTCTGGTTGCTAATTTCATTTCCACAATGCTTGGCAACACCTTTGGTATTAGGAAAAACCAGTGGACAGACTGAAATAGATAATAATGCAAGTTAGTTATACAAGCTTTAGAGGGTCAAATTCATGGTGTAACTCAGATGTACATAGAATGAAACAAGACGTGAACATGGCTCTGGAATACATAAAGAACATGACTCTGCAATGAATACATGCTTACCAGCAGACAACACCACATGCATATCCATAAAGTTACTATACAGTCATTATGTTTTAACAAACTTTTAGGAAGCGCATATAATAGTGGCTGCAAAAGTGCAAACTATGCTATATGAAAAATTAAGATCCGGCTAAATTTCAGAATAGTAGATGTCAACAGTGCAAGGTTTTAAGATTTTGTCAGAAGGTTGTGAAATGGACGATTACAAACTGACAAGTAACAAGATTTCAGGGTTAGAAGATGTTATACAAAGAAACCAGTAGTACATGGCTTTCCCTTTGATTATCCTCGACAACAACCAAGGCATGCCATTTCTCAAACCACTAATTATTTGTATCATACTCTAAGAAAGCTTATCGGCAGACTCACCTTTATTCACATTGCAGTTGGAAAGTCCTCTAAGAACTTTCTTTGCAGCAGAAGGATCAAGTTTACTCGTCAGCCACCGGCGGACAATGATTTTACAATCATCAATTCTAGAGGAGTGCTCAGGCAAGACATGAGACACATCAGATAGACCATAATCTTTTAATTCAATGCTTCGTGCAGCATCTGATATTGCATTCTCACAGGTTTGGGTGCAACACTCGTTCACAGGATCAAGTTTCTCACAGGCGAGAAGAAGCGCAGACGAATCAACGGTGTTCTCAAAATCGTTAACTTCTTTGACTGGGCAAGAGGCTTCAGTGAGGTTTGAAGGATGAATAGAGCATACCTTTTGGAGATCACTGCTGGCACCCTGACCCACAAGAATCTGATCAACATCTGAGAGGCAGTGCTTCGCGTGAGTCACATCCAAAGCAAGCATTTTAGTGACTTTGCTGGATTGCCCAACAAGAACAGCAAGAGTCGCATCCAACTGCGGACAACATATTACATTGGCCAGAAATGGAGCAAAGAAATCAAAGCAATCAATTGCAGTCATTTTCATCATACTTTCGGCAGCCGAAAAATTCAAGGTACATTGTCCTGTAAGCGAGAGGATTTTATGTTACATACGGACAAATGTGACTGTTATAGCAGTTTCATTGACCGTACTCGAAGTAATCTCAGTGAATATCTCACCTGATAAGCGTGGTACACTCTGGTTTGTGAAGGGCGCCAGTGGAGAAGGTGCTAAAAAGGGGAGAAAGGGTTGAGGTTCCTCGCTAGGGGGTTCCACAGGTAAAAAATCATCTCCTTTCTTTCCCGGTGAGTTGGAATCTTCCGGATATTCCACAAGGGTGCATTTGGAAGTATATAACCCTGTGACAAAAAACACCACCATCAATAAAGTATATGAAATCGCAATGAAGATCATCTATCAGTATATACCTGGTCATTGACATTAATACTTTTACTTGAGCAAAAACACTTTGGAAACAAGAAATTGTTTCCACCTAAACATAGGACGGCTCAACAGTTATGCAACTTGTTCATAAACGCTGATAGGTGGCAAGCAGTAGCACAAAACCACGACATCCTGCCACAACTCACAAACTCTTCATAGAGCTATCTCTAGTTCACTTCCAAGACAAGTTCCATCGGTTGAACATATTGATTAGTAATTGAGATTAAAAATAAGCTTCTTAACAAGCACAAATCCGAAGAGTTAATAGCCTTTCCTAATTACTCCAATTTATTCAACAGCTCAAATTCAGAGTACATTGCACAGTATGAAAACCAAACCCTAACATAGACCTAACCTAACACATCCTCAGACCTCAAAAACTCATTCCACGGAAAATGATATCAAACAGTAAATCCGAATATGCTCAACCTCACTGGAAATTAAGGCAAGCAGAAGTAAACCAGTTCCAAACCTATTTCTCCCAAATAGAAACAAAAAATTCACCAAAAATAAATAATTAAACCCTATAAATACCATAAATAGAAAATATCAACAATGAAACCCATCTACCCCAGAACCATTACTAGCATGCATAACCTAATAATTACACCTAATAACTAACCAATTTTATTGTAATTAACAAATTATAGAACAAATCACCAAGATCATGTTCCCAACAAAAACAAAAAAGAACAAAACAAAACAAAACAAAAATCCTTTACAAAAATCAAGAAAGTAGTGAAGAATACTCACAGAAAGACAAGAGAAACAGCTTCAGCAGAACACTGTTCAGATTTAATGGTAGTCTCTCTCTCATCTCTGCACCCAATTTAGAACAAAAAGATTGAAAAGTTAAAGAGAAATCTGAGTGGAGAGAGTTGAGGAAAAGGAGAGTAAACGGGACAAAGAAGAAGAAGAAAGAAGAAGAAAGAAGAAGCTGCGGTGGTGATGGTGGTGGGGGTGGTGGTAGAGGAGAAATGAGAGAGTGAAGAAGAAGAAGAAGAAGAAGAAGAAGTGAGAGAGGACGCCATGAATGAGAGCTGAGCTCGGTTACTAAGTTAGTGTGGTTGTGGGGACAGTTTACAGTTTCAGACACACAGCTGGATGTGGGACCCACTGATTAGTAAATAAACAATATATTTACACTCAACAAAAACTCTCTTTTGTTTTTGTTTTTGCTTTGGTTCTGCTTAGATCTTCTCCTTCACAAAACAACAACACCACCAACCTATCTACTTCTTCTATCTTTCCTTCAGTTCAGTTCACACATTTCATTTCAGAGTCTTCTTTGACAACATATCACGTGCGATGCACGTGTCGAGTTTATGAGGGGTCTTACTTTTGTGGTGTGGACGATAGATATTACTGTAGTTGATAGCTTGAAGAACTAATCTTGTGTTCCCTTCCCCCCTTAGATTAATTAATTAATTAATTATACTGTGTTGACTTCTTCTTAATTAGAGTGCTTGCGTAAACGAGTAACCCCCACTGTCTATGCTTTTACAATCCCTTAGGGGGTGACCGGAACCATGTGCCACTCCTGTAATCATGTTTTCAGGTTTCTGAGTATTGAGACTTTGCCATCTGAGAGTGATAGGCACCAGCACCTATTCATGGAAAACAGTGCACCAACTCTCAAAAGATTTGACCGCATATCTCATATTTTCAGCATTAGTCAGCTGAGGGATGAGGTTCAGCTACATGTACGTACGAGCGTGCTAGGCAGGAGCGCAGGAGTTATGTTCATGGGCCATGCAGCGGCCTACATATGTTTCTTGTTAAAGTTGCATTTTTCGGCTGCTACTTCTTTTATATACCTAACTAACCGAAAGGATCACGAGTTGGAAAGAGAGATGAGGACATATTTTCCTAAAAAGGAAAAATTGCATTAGTTCTAAGAGGATGAAAATATATACTTGGTCGAGATGTTGGGTGTGAGTGTGGGTTAAAAAGTTAAGGGAACAGGTACTAGTTGAACAAGGCAATCAATGCCAGCTTTAATTGTTTCAATGGTTAAACTGTGATGTCTCATGATTAAATGAATTTATGTCTCTCTTTTCTTCTTTTTTTCTTTCCAAATAGTTCACTTACTTTCCACTTAGTTTTAGAGTTTCTCATACTTTTAAGTTTTAAGTTGCAAGACATAAGACATTAGACATTAGACACTAGCAAGTGCAGGTGCTTTTTGCATTTCCAAGTGATAGTTTCTGCATCTAGTTAGACTGGAGCAATTTCTAATGGGAAAAAAGAAAGCTATTATTATTGATGATGACGTGAAGAAAATAACCCTAGCCATTCAGGCATCATATCAGCTTCAAACAGATAGGTTATTGGTTTACAAAGCAGAACAGTTTAAGAACCTGCCATATGCTACAACAAGCAGGTAAAAGATCAACCCTACATTTCTTCTTCCCCTAACACAAATTTGACTAAATGGGAATTTTGCATACAATTTACAGAACATTTTTGCACCTAAATTAAACATAATCCTCTTCAAGAATGTGACGCACCTGGTATCTATGGACATCAAGCCTTGCCTCTAAAAGCTTAGCCTTCAAATTGTCCCGGTCGTCGGCTTTTTTCCGTTCAATGGAGCCTCTTGTTCCTCCTTTAGTCTGAGGATTTCCAGAGTCAGGTGAGCTCCACTCTAGGCTCACCAAACTTGGAGAGCTAAACCCACCTTCACACGAATCTGAAGAGTTCAGTCCTCCAACATTAGACACTCTTCCGTTAGAAATCCTTTCATTTCTCCCTTCAGCAGAATTTTTTTTGAACTTTTCACTGTTTCTTGGGTTTGATCTCCAAAGCCTGGATATGGCTGAAGCTTTCTTCTTTGACTTATTTGCTGATAAAGAGCATACTTCACTGGTTTGGGAATTTGGACTCCCGTTGCCACCATTCCCTTCCCATCCTAGAACACTTCCTGATGCATAACTATCTCTCTTGCTCCTGGCAACAGATAATTCACTCGCTCCAGGAGAATAACTTGAGCCCTGGTCAACATGACTCACAGTTTCCCAACCACTTCCATCTTCTTCTATTTCCACTTGATGATCGACATACCCATTTGAATATTTCTCCACAGAGTCTCTCTTGAACTCGTTTACCTTGGGGCTGAAATCCAAGCCCTGTTGAATTTCCCTTTCATTAGTTCCACCATGTTGGAGATCTTCAAAAACAGAAAAGATATCTTCTGAATTTGAAGGTTCATAAGTGAAGTTTACATCCTGAATATTTGCCGAGTTAACTGCATTTCTCAGTATCGCAGCTTCTCTCATATCCATAGAATCTGTGGTTCCAGTTCTTGAACTAAGAAATCTATCTAAATCTTCCATTAGCCCGCTCAACTGGGAATACTTGTTTTCTAGTATTAGTTTTGCATCAAGCAGCTTCATCTGAACTCTTTCTTCACGCCAAACCTCAGCCATTTGTAACATTCTCCTCTCCTCTTCAACTTCTTCGCGAATTTTATTGGAGTCTCTCTTCAGCGCTTCTACTTCAGCCTTGTCTTCTCCAATTTCCTTTGCAAGTTCATCACAAACCTCCTCCATTAGCTGTCTATTTTTTCTCTCTTTTTCATAATCATGCATGAGATGCTTGGTAGCTCTTTTGGTGTTTGTGAGCTCATTGACCAATTTTGAGTTGACAATTTCCAACCTTTGACGATTTTTCTTTTCTCTGGTTAATTCATCCTTCATGTCATCAATTATTGCACGCACCTTCTCGTGCTCTCTGCTCCTCCATGAGGTCTTTTCTTCTTTGAGGCTCCTGATGATGTGCTCAAAATTCTTCTTTGTTGACTGGCGCTCCATCTCAAGTTCATGAATCCGATTTCGAGCCCGCTCAAGTTCTGCTTGCACCGAGGAAACAACGGAAACAGATGCCTTGTGTTGATCTTCGAGAAGCTTGACCTGACCGTAAAACTTGAAGACCTCGTCTGATGTTTTGGAGCAGCCAGGGTCCCACTTTGTTGCGCCCTCCATAGCAGAGTTGGAGAATGAAAAAGATGGTTTGACCTAAATGGTGAATACAGTGGAAAAATCTATCTACAATCAGATGAGGTACAGAAATTAACGTTCAATTAACTGTCTGTCAGGAATTGAAGCAATAGATACCGAATTGTAAAGATTATTTGTTAACCAATCAACAGGATATGATGTACACCATTGTCATTAGATAATTGTTTTATAGTGATCATAAGATTCACAGGCTTATAAGCTTAGGTTGTTATCAACATATTACTTCTATGTAGGACTGTTTGCACAGTCATCCACATAAATTACAGAAAACCTATTGGGACACATGCGAAGTCGAAATATCTTTCAAGATAAAAGACACAATATCTGAATTTCTATATCTAGGCCTGCTTTCCCACTGCCAACTCCTAGAGCAGATTCAAGTTCTGTCAATGGTAGGAGGTCATGTAATTGAAGAATGGACTAGCCAAATTTTTAGTTCCTAATATTTTGTTGGAGCATGCAAATTATACACCACCATCTTCAAAGACAATGCATATTTCTTCCTTTATACCAGTAGTCAGGGAAAATTATAATAAAACTCAAAACTGAAACTTATTCGCGTCGATAACAACATCAAAATGACAACAAAAATAGAGGGGAAGAATTGATCAACTATGTAGCTCAGGTAGAGTAAAAACACTAAGGACGTACTAAATTGGATAGTGAAGGAACTAATCACTTTTGTAAGTAATGTTCATCGACTAATTTCAAAATGTGGACTTGAAGGAAAACACTTTTTTTATGTCGGTTACGGTTACAATCAGTGCAGTCTATCAGAACTCCGATTACACAACAGAAAAGATAGAATGTTATTCTAAAAAATTAAAGGATTAGATATATATGCAATGGATATTCCATATAAGGTAAAAACAAAATCTGGCAGTTACACTCCGAAAGTAGACATGGATATACCCCTCGCCCTATATGGTGCAACACAAATAAGAGAAGGAGTTTTCTTCCAATCCTCCAATGATCCCACACATTCACAACACTACCAAAATGTCGAATAACACACATGACTTTAACAAATAGATGCACAACACAATAAAGGAAAGGAGTAACGTACCTTATGTTGATTTTCATTCCTCGATTTAGAAACACCAGCAGTACAACGTGAAAAATCTGTACGATCCAAACCCACTTCTGGGCTCTTGCTGTGAAAGAAAAATGGCGAGCCTCTGTGCGCAACTCCAGCCTGAAGCAACAACCAATGAAGCATTATAAACAAATTTAAAGCTTATATATATATGAAAGTGTCTACTAATCAGTTCAAACAAAATTGATCTGCAAGCAATTCAAAGATTAAAACAGTTCCATAAACACTGAACAAAGGAAATTCATGAATTTTCTTGGAGGTGATACTGATCCACTTCCAGTTACAAATTAAAGAGTAGTCATTAATTCTACTAGATAAGTCAAAAGGTGGAAACCTTATAATTGAAGTTATTTCATGCAAATTCTAATTACTGATCATTGAAATAACATTTGGCTTTCAAAATTTACTCATTAAATTCACATTCAGCTTAAACCCCCAAATATAAATCCGAGAGATCTAGAAAGAAAAAATACCTCAAACCCTAATCGATCATTAACCTTCGTTTGCGAACTAAGAACTTCTTCTACACCATCATTATTAACCTCTTGTGAATTCTGTAACTTCCATAATCCAGCAGCCAGCTTCCTCGCCGAAACCAATCCCACTTTCCCTTTCACTTTCTTACCTAATTTCTCTGTCTTATCATCATTATTCTTATCACAACCTTCCTCCTCGCAAACATTTTCTTCGTTTTCTATCTCTTCTTCTTTATCATTATCATCTATCTTCCACTTCAATAAAGGAGTAACAGGTCCACTTCTCTTCCCACCACCAGCACCATCTTTCTTCAAACGTATCCCATGGTTTCTTATTTTCCTCTTCTGAAGCTTCAGATTCTTTTCTTTCTCTGAAAAAAATACGAAATTATTTGGGTTTTTGTTAAAATCTGCAGTAGTTGTAACTTCTTCAGTGGTTTTCTTCATCGTCATTTTGTTCTTCAAAAGAAGATTTCCAATCCATGAGAGTTTAGGTTCTAAGGGAAGAAGAAGAAGATCTGGAGAGCAGAGATAAGAACAGAGGGCTAAGAGGGGAGGAGGGGTTTTCGAGAGGGTATTAGCTTATTGGGGTTGATTTTGTCGAGACAGTGCGTATTTTTCGGGTATATATGTACGGGTTACTGTAGATTAAATATCGTATGTTTATACGGTCTTTCGTTGGTTTGTTGCTTTAGATGACCGTTGGGAAAGTAATACGAGCAGCGCTCAACATGTGAGAGTCCTTTGTTTTGTCCCATTGACACAAGAACACGTGAGACTCTCAAATGTGGGAGGCAAGAAAGTATAATAATCAGTGCAACGGTGGAGGCAGGCAGAAATCAATTACATTTTTTTTTTTTTTGGCCGATTTTCAAGGTTATATACCATGGTGATAGGTGTTACGTGCCTTGTCAGTTGACACAAGAAAAAAAATCTTGGGAGGTAACTAGTGAAACTGAACAAAAAAGATAACTTCTGTGAGGGTTATATATCATGGTTTATCCCGCTCCTCACATGTTTGGATCCCAAAAACCACCCCTTCCTATAAATTCGTCGTGGGTTGTTGGATTAAGGATCCTGTCTCATATGAAAGGTGGAACATACAGTGGATATAACTCACGTTTAATATATCATTTCAGTTATGAAAAACTGAAACCTGAAAGAATTAAATAAATTAATAAAGAGCAAGCACTATGGTACCACTTTCATCTTACATTCAGGTAGGCTCATTACCTTTTGAAATGACATTTGGACTGGCCCAAAAATTTTGCCTTCCCTCAACTCTACAAGATATGCAGAAACAAGAATGCAAACATTTCTGATATGGTTACTTCTGACGGTAGCTGGTGTTTCGATTTCAAAAGGACTCTAAATAGTGCTGAAACAATCGCGGTGGCTAAGCTCTTCCTAATCACTGGTGATTCTCCACCTATCTTGGACTCTTAACCTGATACAAGAAGGTGTTTGTTGCCCTCCACATGTACTTTTACAGTCAAGTCTCTTTACTCAAGACTCATTGCTGACGATGGCATCGACAATATTCCCTTCAACTTCGTCTGGAGTAAGCCTGCAATTTTACCCAAGACAAATTTCCTGATGTGGTGTGCAATTTACGCTAAGCTGAACACAAATTCATGTTGCAAAGAAAAGGTCCATAACAATGCTTGTATTCTTTGTGGTAACGAAACTGAAACAAGTGATCACCTATTCCTACATTGTAAAGTGGCTTACTGTATATGGTCTGCTATCATTCCAAGTGAGTGATGGGCATGGGTACAACCTAACTCAATGCAAATGTTAGCTTATACATGGCATACTTCCAGTTTTTCAAGCTCAGGCAACTACATATGCAATACTATTTGGAGAGAAAGGAATAGTCATATTTTTGAAGAGAAACACTTGTTCAAAACATATGATGGCCTCTGCTTAGAAGCAAGATCGCAAGTATTGACATGGGCAGCTGCTGCTGGACATCGTGTACAACTTAATTTTACCAGCACCATTCTCACAAATTGGGATGTATTGTATATGAAATAGTCTATTTACTTTCTGCATTACTCTACTTCTTGTATATTCTTCTATCATCTAATAAAGAGCGCTGATATAGGGGCTGCAAAAAATTGAAGCCCCTGCGAATTTACTTCATCTATCCAGTGTGGGTTTATAAGGGTCATTTTTCTTGGTGAAATGTCTAAGTAACCCTTGACACTATTATGTTACTAATTTACCCTCACCCTAATCCGAAACATAAATACCTTACTCTCTACAAACAAAAAAATCAAAACATCACAACACTAAAATCATTTCACTCCTTCATCCTCTCTCTCAAAAAACCATTTTCCTCAAAAAAAAATCTCCCACTCGTTTTTTTTTATCAAGGAATCAAGTAACACCAGTGGAACAATGGAAGACCAAATGTAAGAATCGAAACCCACTCGTTTTTTCTGATATTGGTGCTTAAACTAGGTCACATTCACAGAAATAATATCAAAAATCGTGAACCAGAACTACCTACAGCTGTGTGTGCAGGCCGTAACAAGAAAGTTATGTCCAATACATGAAGAACAAGTAGTCGTAACTCTTGTTCAGTAGAATTATTTTACCATGTACGGCTTCTGACACAAGCCGTAAGTGTTTATAATGTAGCCGTAACTTATATTTAGGTGAAGTTTATTTGTCTCGCAAACTTTCGAGCCGTAACTAGGTAACTCCGGAAAGGTACGTTTACTTACGTCTTTTAACCTGGCTGTAACTTTATCTACGGCTTGTATTGTTTAACTTAACAACCGTAACTTTATATACGACTACTTTAATGTATATTATATAGCTGTAACATTACATACGGCTGCTTCGGATGCATAAAACCACAGTCGTAACCCTACCTACGGCTTCTTATGATGTTTCCTTACTAGCCGTAAACTGCACTGATAATTGTTTTTGGCCATGTCTCTATTGTTTTCTGTGCAACATAGAACCTGAATCCAGCCATGTGATTGCACCAACTGAATCCAGTCCTCCTCGATATCCACCAATTCGCAATGATGGATCGAACCTTGAAGTTGTGGTTTATCAAGAACCCCCACTACCAATGCGCCTTGATCATCCAATGGTTGATCCACCTCGTTATCCAGTAATTTCATTTTCTTCAGAGGCTTATAATGAACCCCCAGCACCAATTCGTGAGGATGATCCACGTTTGATTGAGACACGACGTCAAAGGAATGAACTCATTGATCGACCTCCCCCACGACGACCACGACGATTGCGTGGAGATTATGTTCCTGAATATCTTCCTGCCCCAGTCCCAAGATTTATCTCACATGATGAATTTGCTGCACAAGCACCTCGTAATCTTCGAAGAAAGAAAGTTGGTGAGGTTAACGATGTTCCTTGTGGTTGTACACTTTATGCTGAAGTTGAACGTTTCCGTCCACTTGTTGAGGCCAATGGCAGAACGAGCTGGGAACTAATCCGCAGCCGAATATTGTTTGGAACTGGAAACACTGGTTGAGTTTTATCATGTGTTTGGGTATTGTGTGTTCTTATTTAGAGTTACTCTTCTTTTATGTTATTGGTAGACTTAAACATCTATGATGGTGAACCAATTATGCTTTTAAATGTTAAGACCTGTAGACTTTAACTTTTATTATGTGTGTGTTAAATGATTTAGCAGTTATTTGTTGCTCTCTATTTACACCCGTATATCTCACACATGTGGACCACACACTTACAAAAAAAAAAACAACTTAAATTCAAAAAAAAAAATTGATTCCTCTTCATTTCCTCGTCTCTCTCTCTTCTTTCATTTTTCTTCTTCTTCTCCCTTTCTACACCGAGGAATCGTCTCGTTTAATTAGCGATTACGAAAATTTTCATCGGCGATTAAATTATATAAAAGCATGACGAAGAAATCCAAACCAAAAGAGGCGGAAGACAAACAACCCGCGGCTTAATCAACAACAACAACAACAAATCAACCTAAGTTTTCGGAAAAACCACCGGATAACTTACCACTACCACTACAACCGCCTCAAGCATTACAATCAAACCCAGAAATGGTTTCCCAAAGGTAAGAATTGAAAACCCATGCCTTCAATTTTGGTTTCCGTTGTTTAGATTAGTTTTTTAGCATGAATTAAAAAAAAAAGTTACACAAAAACCCATGCTACTATTACCAACCGTAAGTGTAGAGATGTTGAAACTGACGGCTATACTTGTCAGCCGTAAGTTTCCATGAAAGATTTTAGAAGTTGCTCGCAA
>JAJJMA010144889.1:0-11458 GCA_023529015.1 Papaver nudicaule
TGTTTCCCTCCCTAGACCAACCTCTATCCTCTCTGTGACCGAAGCAAGGTGGGAACGGCCATCCGTGGTTTAGGCTTGCCTTGTTCGACTTTGATCTCCGAGCACTACGAAAGTACCCAGAGACGGTACACTTGTTTTTGCAGGTAAAAACAACAGCTTCTACGAATGATTGGTGATAGGTAGGTACAGAGGCAACATAATCTGTATCCAAAGAACCGGAAAAAACTTGGGCAAGAAATCTAGCCACGGAAGGGTCTAAAGGGCGATTTTGAGGATCCCTCGAATGTGCCCTCAAAAGACTATCCAGGTCAACAACATGAGGACTACGACAAGAGTTCGGTGTTACATAAGTCTGCCTCTCTGAACCTAAGCTCGACCGCCGAGCGACGGCGATAGGAATCGTTGGAGCATTCACAGCAACCGATGATGGGACAAACAAAGAAGAACCAATATTGGATCCGTACTGATTCAAATCCCTCTCTGATTGACCGGGAAGGGAAACACCACTAACAAAAGAAGAACGACCCTACGAGGGTACCACAATACGGGAGTTCGGCATCCCTGCTGCTCCACGACTAAGATTCTCTCCCCTCAACATCGGAGTCCTATCATCTTCGGTCTCCTCATCATCCGAAAGAACGGTAAACGGACGAGTACGCCTTCGGGTAACAGCTTCGGTTGAAGAACTAATTACCTTCGCCCCCTTTTTCTTCGTAGCCATGGTTTTTCCCCTTTTTCGATTCGGTTCACGCAGGGATAAACTCGCAGCGTCACCATCACCGGTCATCACACCACTCTGCTGACAAGCAGCCAATTTATCAGGTTCTAAACAGAGGCAAATATCCATACCTATCGCATAGCTGAGGCAGGAAGTGTTTATCACCTGACCAATTTCCCCCTTCTCAGCAGGCGTCGACCTCAAAGATCTTTTTCTCTTCTTCGGAGCATCACTTTCGTCCGAAACTCTCTGGCTTTTTGCCTTCGCCTGCTCCGCCTTCTGAAAAACAACACCTCAATGAGAGTAATTCAAAGAAAAATAAGTAAAGAAATTTCAAATTACACCTTACCCTCTGTTTGGCTTGAGCAATTTTTCCTTGAGATTTGGCACGCTCCTCCTTAGAAAAGAAAATACTATAGAAGTTAACAGCAGGGAAATTATGCTCAGCCTCAAACTTCTTACGCTTGACGTTCCCCTCCCCATAGCCATACAAGACAGGGCCTTCGATGAGTACAGGCTTTGTAAACCACACCTCGTCGCTAGAGTGGCGAAGAAGTGTATTCTTTTTAGACCCCGAAAGATCTACGTCACCGAGGGGATGGGAAGAATCGGCCACTTTACCCAAACTCACACTCCAGGGAGCTTTCTCTTTGGATAAAGATTTTTCCACCTTGTATCACCTGAAGAAATTGTCGACGGACCAGTAATCGGGAGAATGTTGGAGTTCCCTGGGAAGCTCTTTATAATAATACGACCTACCCTCCGAACGAGCAACCCATTCGCTGATAACTCGGATAGCATTTCCGTTCAATTGCATCACTCCGCAGGGAGGATCAATTTTGGAGTAAATCGCATAGAAGAGAGGGTTGGACGGATTGTATAAAGGTATAGGAAGACCGGCGCCGAGTTGTTCGCCGGAAACGATTAGTCTTCTATCGCTGCACTTATGAGTGGCGAGCAATTCAGGCGAAAGAATCTCCTTTCCTAAACTTCTGTAGGGAAAAAGAGATGAATCGAATCCGTAAATACGCGCACGTTCTTCCCAGCCGGTCTTCTGAGGATCCACCATTTTGTAAGGCAACACCTTAGAGGGAAGAGCGTCTGAAGAAGCGTTAGCGGAGGCATCGACAGAAGTCTGTAACAGAAAGAGGAAGTTTAAAAAGAGAATGAAAAACAAGAGTCAAACTAAAACGATGAAGATGAAACTCACCATGATTAAAGAAAAAATACAGAAGAAAGAGAAACTCGACCACTTCGGAAAGTAATAAAAGAGCAGAGAAAAGAGAGAGGGAAGAGGAGGCGACAAAACAAGTTTAAATAGGAATAAAGATAAAACCGAAACGACATGTGACAGGTCAAAGAAGGTGAGGATTTCGAAAAGCACTCGAAGTTACGTGTGTCAGTCAGAAATTAAGGCGAGGACACGTGTCGAAGAAGGCGCAACGCCAAGGGTTTTCTCCTCCAAACCTCATCGATCTTTGGATAAGAAAAGAGGCAAACTGTAGGGGGTAAAACCCCTCGGAACACGTGTCTCGCATCCAAGAAGCCAAACCACACCGAGAGGAGCAACAGTGATATCTCGGACCAGCAGTCAGAAGGAGAAGTCACACACAAGCGAAGTAAAGACTCGGACGGAAAGGATTCGGACCACGCTGAAGGACCGAGGCCACAGGATCAACCTCGGAGAGAATAAACCGCCTTACTCGACAGGGACTGACACCACCACGATTGAGTCGTTTGTCTTTATTAGCTGTAAACCACCCAAGCTCGGCCTATATAAGGCGAGCTTGGAAAACGTTGTAAGGGTTGGATTCTCTTTGGGTTGAGCCTAAGCAGCAAGAGAGAGATTAGGTCTGTTATCTCCTCTGGTTCCTTAGGGTTATATTCATGTAATCACAACATCGAAATACATACAAATCTTCTTATATTTTGCCTTTACTGTCTTAATTTTGGTCTTTAATTACTGTTCTAAGTACCTTCGGTATTGTTCTTGTGGTCTTCGCACCATTAAATCTTATCTAAATTACTGTATGTATGAGTAGATCTGATGGATATGGCTCATTGAGTACCTATGCAGATTTTCTACTCGTACAGTTTGGCGCTAGAAACAGGGATGATTAAAACAACTTAGGGTTTGCCTGTGATTTTTCGGGTTTTCAAATTTTTAGTATAATTTTTCTTTCCAAAAGATTTTCAAAAGCTTGTTTTCCGAAAGAAGCTCCCGTACCTTAAGCATCTAAAAGACCTTAAAGGCTTTGGCATGTTTAAGAACTTTTTGAGCACAGTATCAGGTGATAAAAGTCATTCGTTGAGGATTTTTAAACTTTGACAAGGCAAAGTTGGCATAGAAAGGGGATTTCGTTTTCAGCCGTAAATACTCTTCAAAAGCGATGGCTAGGTATAAGAAAACAACTGAGAAAATATACGCAAACTCATTTTAGGGTTTTTAAAAAATTTATGCTATCCAAGAAGGCTTTAATGGAAAAGAAATATCTAATTATAGAAATTAATCAATAGCAGCTTAGAAAGTATATATCTAAGGTCACACAAAAATCCTGTACAGCAAGACTTAAGGGAACATATTAACGAGCCTAAAATTTTTGCAATTTGAAGAGCCACCTCGAAATAGCTAATTAGCAGATAAGCACACGGGATAAGGGCGCAAACTGTTAGATACCACTTCATCCAAGCCTCTCCGAAGATGGTTCGAGGAACTTCGAGCGAGGGGCTCGAAAGAATATACACAGACTCACCGAAGAACAATCGATGGCGTACGCTAGCAACCCTAACACTAACCCGCGAATAAAGAAAAATAAAATATTACACTCCGAAGAGCATTCACGATCACTGAAGCCCTCGGGATATAATATCTAGGGGTCCATAGCACAATACACCCATGCGCACTCAACGATCGATTGATATCAGCAAGATAGCGAAGTAACAAAACAATGCAGGAAAATTTTGTGATAAACAACCTATTAACACAGGTAAATAAACAAGCTAACAAAAGTATTCATTTGGGAAATACACTCGAAGTACGAAGCAAATTTCTAGAATAAGATAGCAAAAAGGAAAAGTAGCTAACAAAAATAAGACACTCCGAAGGCACTGATATAGAAAACTAACTTCAACCTCTCCTATTTCTACGCCTATTCCGAAGTCGACCAGCCACGGTACCCCGGTCTTCATCAAGGCCATCGAGCAGATCCACATCGATGATGGGAGCACCGGCAGGAATAGCGGCAGCATCTTCCTCCCAGAAAACAACCTCTGGAATAAAATCTTCATCAACGACTTGTTCATCAATCGGAGGAACAAAAGTGGAGACAGACGGACCAGCATCGATAATTTCTTCTTTTACTTCAGCTTTCACATTCACCTCATCATCAGGAAAGACAAGACCATCCTTAAGCATTAGCAAAATCTCTTCACTATGACGGCGGAAAAATGATCTAGTCTCATACATACGGCAATCATAGGGTGGACCGCCGTCTTCCCTCATCCTCTGCTCCCTTCTCCTCTCATCACTCTCAATAAGATTTCCAAACAGGCGAATCACCATGTCAGGATTACTCTCCTTCCTAGAAGAGCTAGCATTAGCAAAATCGGTTTCCATTTCCATTATCATTCGAATTTGCTCTCTTCGGCTTCTCGGGTCCCTCTCGCTATTTTCTTCCTCCATAGGAGCCTTTCCTCTGTCAGCCATTACTTCTTCAAAAGATGATAGAACACAAAGAAGAGGAAGAAGAAGAAAAGAATGCAAAGGAGAAACAAGCAGTTACCGGTAAAAGCATACTTCGCCTTTTATAATAAAGTTTAGGGAACCACCTAATCGACGAGTCTAATCAAAAGACAGACGTTATAATTTCGATTCCCTAGAATAACGCACCAATACTTCAAAAACATCATAACTATACGCTAACCAATAAAGTAACCGCACCTTTCGCAAATCCCCACGCTACCGTTCAAAATTCCAAACCGTAGAGAAACCAATTGATAGCACCACTCAAAACTGCTAACGCCCACGTGTCAACCTTAGCATCAGGGAGCTATTAAAACCAAAATAACCATAACACAAATAAGCATTGGGGAGGGTAATATAAACAAGTAGAAAAGACAACGAAGTATGGCCGAGGGTAAAGCCGACCATAAAAGCACCAACGACAAAGCCAAAACTTGGCACATAGAAATCAACATCAGGAAGAAGACAAGCGAAACCATGAAACAGGGGTACTGTCTTCGGTCACAATCATGCACAACAAAAAACACCTAAAAATCTCAGACGAATAAGTAAAATCATCACTAAAGTAGTAGGAAAAGCATGAAACAGATTCGATTAACATCATGGCAACAGGGAGCAGTTCTCATAACTACTGCTACGGCTCCGAGGTAACAGCGAAGAACTGAACTAAGGAAGGAATATTTAACAAAGAGCCTACCCGAGCTAGACCGAAGACAACTCGAGCGTCTCGAGCAGACAAGAAACCAAAGCCTCAATCAAAATCAAGCTACGGCTCCTCACAAAATGAGCGACAGCTCCGAAGCCAAAAAGGGCTATAAACGCCGAGGCATAAAACGCCATTAAACAAAAAAGGGCTGTAAACGCCGAGGCAAAAAACGCCATTAAACAAAAAAGGGCTGTAAACGCCGAGGCAAAAAACGCCATTAAACAAAAAAGGGCTATAAACGCCGAGGCATAAAACGCCATTAAACAAAAAAGGGCTGTAAACGCCGAGGCAAAAATACCATCGAATGAAAAAGGCTATAAAACGCCAAGGCAACAAACGCCATCGAACAAAAAGACCTCGTTTAAGTAGGCACCGAGCTAATGCTCATATAACTCGTAAGGGCCCTACGAATTATATAGCACGGTCCTCTACCCGCAAGACACCCCGTTAGCAGTGAACACCTTGAATCAAAGCTAAAAAGCTGATGATGCATTGGTACTCACTACCAAACGGCCACGAGGACCTCGCGTTCTCGGGTGCCGAGGGGACGATAAATGGGATTAACATCTACCTATAGAGGAAGATGGAACCCCGAGGCAGCTGCTTCGTTCTCAAAACCAACGACGAAGTACGCAGCTGAGGGACCCCTTATAAAAAATCCAAGCCTCAAAAAGGGGGAGGTGTAAAAGATTTAAAAAGGTCGAACTTCAGGCCGCGATAAGAGAAAAGTACCATGTCTAAGCTCCAGCTTTGACCAGCACTCCCCCATCGTGTTACTTTATTATTGAGAAACGGGGTATCCATTCCAAGTTCCTACATTTACTTCGGCTAAAGGTAGCTAGGGTACCTCCATGCCCTACGAGGAAGATAATTAAATATCTTCGGCACCTACCTAATGTATTAAGGAAACATGGATACCTACGCAATCAATAGCCAGTGTTTGCTTGAAACCAGTGCGAGTAACTCAAAGCCTTTGGGAAGGGTGATCCGTACGCCCCCACTAGCTTGGTCACTTTCTCCTACATCGAAGTAAGCCCCGAAGTCGCACCTCGAGAAGCTATACGAGCCATTTACAAACAATACTTTCAAAGCCAGTCAATAAAAAGCAAGGCACAAAGCAGCAATAACAAAAAGGAGAATAGCATCAAGACAGAGAAAAGCAACAAGTACATAAAACATCATATTCATTACACAAAAAATAGCCACAAAGTAACCGAAAGTGGGAAGAGGAAACACACTTCCTATTTTACAAAGCCATCCCCACACAGGATCATCAAAATTACAGAAAACACTCTAGGGATTCTCTCGGGGCGAAACCACAGGATCGTTAATATCCTTCATAAACACAGCCAAAACTTGGGAACTCATAATACCGTTAAGTTCACCCACGGGATCTTGAACCTCGGCATTAACCTCGGAGCTTTTACCAGAGGCATCAATGAAACCCACCTCCTTCGGCTCACCGCCTGAAAGCTCGTCATCTACCTCTGCCCTCTCGCAACCACCTACATTACCCTCTGGCTCCCCACTGATAATTTCATCAACAACACTTAGCTCCCGAGAGTCAAAACCATCACCCTCCTTTTTCTCCAAATTGATAGATTCATGACCCTCAATCCCCAACCCACCATCAGCATTCTCATTCGCTGCCTGCAAATTCTCCGCTAGCCTCACCTTTCGCAACTCGGAAATTATTAACTCAGCCTCGCTGGACGGAACGAGATCTTTGTCAGACTCCAGTACAACGCCGGGATCTTCCAAACCATCAAAATAATGGGGTGGTTGAATACCCAAACTCCTAAACAGGAATCGGCCATGATCACGACTAAACAAAGAGGTGCGCTCCGCCTCCCCTTCGATATGGTTGTTTAGAGAAGAAATCTCGGCATCCCTCTTCTCGCACAAACTAAGAGCCAAGTGCAACTCCTCGTCAAGTTTCGAAGCTAGCTCTCTTTGAACATTAGCATCTTGCATAAAGCTATCTCGCTCGGACACGGCAATCTCAAGACGTTTTTCTAAATCCTTCACATTCTCTGCAAGATTGCTCTTCTTTTGTCGTAAGAGGCGGATGTCCTCGCCAAATCGAGCAATCTCCAAACCTTGGGCATCAGTGAGATCAAGCAAAAAATTTCCATGATATTTTTGCTGAAAGAAAGGAAAGAGCAACATCAACAAACAGCATACAAAAACATGCATGCGAGTGAGAACAACAAAGAAATACACTCACAGCTGTAGATGGTGGAAAATGAGAGAGGGGCAAAATTGTCAAAACACTCTCGAAACCATGTCTTACTAAAGACAGTCGCCTATTCAGGCTCATCTTTATAGCTCGGGGTGCAATCCATTCCATGAAGCTAAACCCTCTATGAGCTCTCTCTTATAACTCCGGTGGGGAGGGTAATGTCATAGAGCAGTATCAATGATCTCACCAACATATTAAACCCATCGATCAGCTCAGAGTCAGACCTCGCTTGATGGTACACGGTGAAAGATCAACAGAGACGTATCCTCATGGATTTCCTCTTAAAATACGACTCAATACACGAGTCTTGGTGCAAACCTCAGAAATATCGAAGCTCCAGGCCGGTCCAGAGCTCTCTGAGAAGCATACGCCAGCCTAAAAAGGCCTAAGCGGACTCAATCCCAAATTCAGGGTGGTCTAGCGTACCATGGATAAGCATGCCATGACTTCAAAACGGGTTGTAGCGTAAGCACGCACACCACGACTAAGGCACAGGATGCCGCAAAGCTAAGCTTGGCCAGATGCCAAAGCCATGGCGCCATATTCATGGCGCCACAAGGATTACGCCTTGGCCTAAAGGCCATGGCGCCATATTCATGGCGCCACAAGATACATGGCCTGCCCAAGGCACGGCCATGAACCATGGCGCCATATTCATGGCGCCACAAAAGTTATTCCTTGGCCAAAAGGCCATGGCGCCATATTCATGGCGCCACAAGATTATTCCGTGGCCAAAAGGCCATGGCGCCATATTCATGGCGCCACAAGATTACTCTTTGGCCAAGAGGCCATGGCGCCATATTCATGGCGCCACAAGATACTTGGCACGTCCAAAACACGGCCATGAACCATGGCGCCATATTCATGGCGCCACAAGATAGTTTGCCTTGGCCAAGAGGCCATGGCGCCGTATTCATGGCGCCACAAGATACTTGGCACGATTCAAAACACGGCCACGGGCCATGGCGCCATATTCATGGCGCCACAAGAGGTTTTGCCTTGGCCAAAAGGCCATGGCGCTGTACCTACTCTTGGCCAAAACCATGGCCACGCAATATTGCCTGGTTCAAAGCAACTACGCAACACTTAGTCATACGACTCTACTCAACTCAACTGCGCAATATCCGCGTATCACTCACTCGAGACATCAAAACATCACACGGGGACTTTAGGGGTATTGGTCTGGCGGTCTACGGCAGTTGAAAGAAACTGATGGAGATAATGGGAAGTTAAGGGAAGATGGCACGAGTGGGCATGTTCCACACGACTCGGACAGTTACGGAAACCAACGCATGTCCTCCACTCCTCCACTCTTCCACGACTTCCACCTTCTCTGTCGAGAGATCAGGGTGAGTTCAAACTATAAGTAGAGGCTTCTTCTATCTTCCAAGGCAGAACATTCAGAACAATTGGAACACCGAGAAAACACACAGAGCCTCAGAGAAAAACACCTGGGAATCTAAACTCGTTCTAGCCTTGGAGATTTCCAGTCGACTTCACGACGGAAATCTTGAACTCAAACACCCAAAAACTCACCTTCAACCTGATCTCAAGTTTCTTCGTTGTTTCCCTCCCTAGACCAACCTCTATCCTCTCTGTGACCGAAGCAAGGTGGGAACGGCCATCCGTGGTTTAGGCTTGCCTTGTTCGACTTTGATCTCCGAGCACTACGAAAGTACCCAGAGACGGTACACTTGTTTTTGCAGGTAAAAACAACAGCTTCTACGAATGATTGGTGATAGGTAGGTACAGAGGCAACATAATCTGTATCCAAAGAACCGGAAAAAACTTGGGCAAGAAATCTAGCCACGGAAGGGTCTAAAGGGCGATTTTGAGGATCCCTCGAATGTGCCCTCAAAAGACTATCCAGGTCAACAACATGAGGACTACGACAAGAGTTCGGTGTTACATAAGTCTGCCTCTCTGAACCTAAGCTCGACCGCCGAGCGACGGCGATAGGAATCGTTGGAGCATTCACAGCAACCGATGATGGGACAAACAAAGAAGAACCAATATTGGATCCGTACTGATTCAAATCCCTCTCTGATTGACCGGGAAGGGAAACACCACTAACAAAAGAAGAACGACCCTACGAGGGTACCACAATACGGGAGTTCGGCATCCCTGCTGCTCCACGACTAAGATTCTCTCCCCTCAACATCGGAGTCCTATCATCTTCGGTCTCCTCATCATCCGAAAGAACGGTAAACGGACGAGTACGCCTTCGGGTAACAGCTTCGGTTGAAGAACTAATTACCTTCGCCCCCTTTTTCTTCGTAGCCATGGTTTTTCCCCTTTTTCGATTCGGTTCACGCAGGGATAAACTCGCAGCGTCACCATCACCGGTCATCACACCACTCTGCTGACAAGCAGCCAATTTATCAGGTTCTAAACAGAGGCAAATATCCATACCTATCGCATAGCTGAGGCAGGAAGTGTTTATCACCTGACCAATTTCCCCCTTCTCAGCAGGCGTCGACCTCAAAGATCTTTTTCTCTTCTTC
Organism: Papaver nudicaule; assembly: GCA_023529015.1. NCBI lineage: Eukaryota > Viridiplantae > Streptophyta > Magnoliopsida > Ranunculales > Papaveraceae > Papaver > Papaver nudicaule. Next base: position 9,913 of record JAJJMA010144889.1, read on the forward strand.
GGAGCATCACTTTCGTCCGAAACTCTCTGGCTTTTTGCCTTCGCCTGCTCCGCCTTCTGAAAAACAACACCTCAATGAGAGTAATTCAAAGAAAAATAAGTAAAGAAATTTCAAATTACACCTTACCCTCTGTTTGGCTTGAGCAATTTTTCCTTGAGATTTGGCACGCTCCTCCTTAGAAAAGAAAATACTATAGAAGTTAACAGCAGGGAAATTATGCTCAGCCTCAAACTTCTTACGCTTGACGTTCCCCTCCCCATAGCCATACAAGACAGGGCCTTCGATGAGTACAGGCTTTGTAAACCACACCTCGTCGCTAGAGTGGCGAAGAAGTGTATTCTTTTTAGACCCCGAAAGATCTACGTCACCGAGGGGATGGGAAGAATCGGCCACTTTACCCAAACTCACACTCCAGGGAGCTTTCTCTTTGGATAAAGATTTTTCCACCTTGTATCACCTGAAGAAATTGTCGACGGACCAGTAATCGGGAGAATGTTGGAGTTCCCTGGGAAGCTCTTTATAATAATACGACCTACCCTCCGAACGAGCAACCCATTCGCTGATAACTCGGATAGCATTTCCGTTCAATTGCATCACTCCGCAGGGAGGATCAATTTTGGAGTAAATCGCATAGAAGAGAGGGTTGGACGGATTGTATAAAGGTATAGGAAGACCGGCGCCGAGTTGTTCGCCGGAAACGATTAGTCTTCTATCGCTGCACTTATGAGTGGCGAGCAATTCAGGCGAAAGAATCTCCTTTCCTAAACTTCTGTAGGGAAAAAGAGATGAATCGAATCCGTAAATACGCGCACGTTCTTCCCAGCCGGTCTTCTGAGGATCCACCATTTTGTAAGGCAACACCTTAGAGGGAAGAGCGTCTGAAGAAGCGTTAGCGGAGGCATCGACAGAAGTCTGTAACAGAAAGAGGAAGTTTAAAAAGAGAATGAAAAACAAGAGTCAAACTAAAACGATGAAGATGAAACTCACCATGATTAAAGAAAAAATACAGAAGAAAGAGAAACTCGACCACTTCGGAAAGTAATAAAAGAGCAGAGAAAAGAGAGAGGGAAGAGGAGGCGACAAAACAAGTTTAAATAGGAATAAAGATAAAACCGAAACGACATGTGACAGGTCAAAGAAGGTGAGGATTTCGAAAAGCACTCGAAGTTACGTGTGTCAGTCAGAAATTAAGGCGAGGACACGTGTCGAAGAAGGCGCAACGCCAAGGGTTTTCTCCTCCAAACCTCATCGATCTTTGGATAAGAAAAGAGGCAAACTGTAGGGGGTAAAACCCCTCGGAACACGTGTCTCGCATCCAAGAAGCCAAACCACACCGAGAGGAGCAACAGTGATATCTCGGACCAGCAGTCAGAAGGAGAAGTCACACACAAGCGAAGTAAAGACTCGGACGGAAAGGATTCGGACCACGCTGAAGGACCGAGGCCACAGGATCAACCTCGGAGAGAATAAACCGCCTTACTCGACAGGGACTGACACCACCACGATTGAGTCGTTTGTCTTTATTAGCTGTAAACCACCCAAGCTC